>PVKU01005176.1:0-128850 GCA_004027475.1 Anoura caudifer | reverse complement strand
TGCTGTTATTGGTCTGTTCAGGTTTTCTGCTTCTTCTTCATTGAGTTTTGGAAGATTATATTTTTCTAGAAACCTGTCCATGTCACCTAGGTTTTCAAATTTCTTGGCATACAGTTCTTCATAGTAATTTTTTAGAATCCTGTATTTCTGTGGTGTCAGTTGTAATCTCTCCTCTTTCATTTCTGATTGTGTTTATTTGAGTCCTCTCTCTTTTTTTCTTGATGAGCCTGCTTAAAGGCTTATTGATTTTATTTATCTTTTCAAAGAACCAGCTCCTGGATTCATTGAGTCTTAGAATTGTGCTTTTAGTCTCTATGTCATTTAATTCTGCTCTGATCTTGGTTATTTCCTTCCTTCTACTTGCTCTGGGCTGTCTTTGTTGTTGTTCCTCCAGTTCTTGTAGGTGTACGGTTCGGCTGTTGGTTTGAAATATTTCTATCTTAGGTAGGCCTGTATTGCTATGAACTTCCCTCTGAGGACTGTCTTTGCTGTGTCCCATAAGTTTTGGGTTGTTGTGAATTCATTTTCACTTGTTTCCAGAAACTTTTTGATTTCCTCCCTAATTTCATTCTTCACCCATTCATTGTTTAATAGCATGCTATTCAATCTCCATGATTTTGAGGGTTTTGGGTTTTTCCCTTTGGGGTTGATTTCTAGTTTCAGTCCCTTGTTGTTGGAGAAAATGCTTGATATGATTTCAATTTTCTTGAATTTGTTGAGGCTCGTTTTCATGTGGTCTATCTTTGAAAATGTTTTATGGACATTTGAAAAGAATGTGTATTTAGTTTCTTTGGGATGAAGGGCTCTATATATATCAGTAAGTCCATTTCATCTAGAGTGTTGTTCAATGCCACAATATCTTTGTTGATTTTTTTGTTTGGATGATCCGTCCATTTTTGACAGTGGGGTGTTAAAATCCCCTACTATAATTGTGTTGCTGTCAATATCTTTCTTGAAGTCCTCTAAGATTTTCTTTATGTATTTAGGTGCTCCCATGTTGGGTGCATATATATTTACAAGGTTTATGTCTTCTTGGTGGATTCTTCCTTTGAGCATTATGAAGTGACCTTCTGGGTCTGTCTTTATTGCTCTTCTTTTGAAATCTATTTTGTCTGATATGAGTATTGCTACCCTGGCTTTTTTTCCCTGTCCATTTGCTTGTTTTTTTTTTTTTTTTCCAGCCCTTCACTTTGAGTCTGTGTAGGTCTTTTGTCCTGAGGTGGATCTCTTGTGGGCAGCATATGTGTGGATCATGCTTTCTTATCCATTCAGCTATTCAATGTCTTTTGATTGGAACATTTAATCCATTTACATTTAAGGTTATTATTGATAGGTACATATTCATTGCCATTTTTGTACCTGTGTTCCTCTCTCTCTCTTTTCCTTCCTTTCCTTAAAGGAGTCCCTCTAATATCTCCTGCAGAACTGGTTTGGTAGAGGTGTATTTGTTTAGACTTCTTTTGTCTGGGAATCCCCTTATTTGCCTTTCTATCTTGATTGAAAGCCTTGCTGGGTAAAGCAGCCTTGGTTACAGTCCTTTGGTTCTCATTACTTGGAATATTTCTTTCCATTCTCTTCTGGCTTGGAGCATTTCCATTGAGAAGTCAGCTGCTAACCTTATTGGGACTCCCTTGTATGTTACTTCCTGTTTTCCCTTGCTGCCTTTAAGATTCTCTCTTTGTCTTGGAATTTTGCCATTTTAATTATGATGTGTCTTGAAGTGGACCTCTTTGGGTTCCTCTTTTTGGGACTCTCTGTGTTTCCTGGATTTGTGTGACTTCTTCTTTTATCAAATTAGGGAAGTTTTCCATCATTTTTTTTTCAAATGGGTTTTCTATCCCTTGCTCTTCTTCTTCTCCTTCTGGTATTCCTGTTATACGGATATTATTACGTTTCATATTGTCTTGCATTTATCTTAATCCCTCTTCATTCTTTCTGAGCCTCTTTTCCTTTTCTCGTTTTTTTCTGGATGTTTTTTTCTACTTTGTTCCTCCAACTGGCTGATTGGATCTTCTGCTTCATGGATTCTGCTTTTCATTCTTTACACTGTGTTCTTCAGTTCAGAAATTGTATTCTTCATTTCCTCTTGGCCCTTGGTGATAGTTTCTATTTCCTTTTTCATGTTGATACAGTTTGCAGTGAGTTCATTGTAGCTTACCTGTAATTTCTGGTAGCTCATTGAGAGCTCATGGAGCTTCCTGACAACCATCACTTTGAACTCAATGTCTGATAGTTGAGTTGCCTCTGTTTCAGTTAGCGTTCTTCTGGGACTTTCTCCTTTCCTTTCATTGGGAAATTATTTATTTGTCTTCCCATTGTTTGTGAGACTCTTGTTGTTAGCCTCAGCTTCTTAAATTGATCTGTTCTGGCTCCCTGGGTTTCTGGTGTGAACTTCTGTGGTAGAATACTTGTGGGATTCAGTTGTGCAGCCTCATTCAGGTATCCTGGTGTTCCCAGCTTCCACTGTCTCAGCTGTTCAATTGCCCCCTCTTTGGGACCAACTCTTTTTTTTTTTCACAGTGCCAGGGTTTTTTTTTTCCCCTCCTTTTCTTTCTTTCTTCTTTTTCTTTTTCTTTTTTTTGTTTCACTCATGGGTATTTAAAAAGAGAAAGGAATAAGAAAAAATGAAAAAAAGAAGAAAGAAAGGAAAAAAAGAGGAAGGAAGAAGAGATAAAATTGGAAAGAAAGGAAGAAGGAATAAAGCAAGAGAAAAGTAACAAGAAGCAAAAGGAGTTGGGGTAAAAAAGATAAAAATAATAAAAAATAAGAAAAAAATTAAAACAAACAAATAACAACAAAAGAAATGTCTTGCCATTTTCAGACTTGCCAAGCCAGTTTTTCTGGTCTTGCTGGCTGCAAAGTCCAAGGGGTGATGGTATCTCTTTTCTCCCTGTTCAGCATTCAGTTATTTTTTGACTACTCTCCCCAGGGCTAGCTGTGCAGTCTCCTCAGAGCTAGGCCAGTGCCTCTCCACACAGGGTCTCAGGCGTATGTTCTGAGCCTCCTGGGGAGTGTGCACTTTCCTGAGTTCATGGGTGTTTTCTTGGGTCTCCTATGCGGCATGCACCTACCCCAGTCGCTCACGGGTGCCTATGGTCTCGCAGTCATCTCCGTTGGCCCGGGGGTGCCCCCCCTTGCGAGTGCTCCAGGGGGCAGTCCTCCCAGGGCTATGCGTGGGTGTTCACATCCTCAGCGTATTTGCCACTCAGACATTAACTCCTCTCTGTGAGACTTCAAGTAACCAGGTTTATACTGGTGCTGCTGAAACCTTGTTTGGCTGGGGAGGAAGTGGTTGACCCAGCTTCCTCCCTAGAGCCCTCTGGCAAGCCTGGCAAGTGCTGGGCCCGGGGTCTCAGCAGCCCTGGTCATCGTGCTGTTCCCTGGGCTCCTATTGTTCTGAAGCACTCTCCTTACCATCTGGTTTTTCAATGTCTGCTATAATTTTCGATCTCCTGTTTTCAAATCTTCTGTGTTTCTGATGGCTCTTTGCTCTGATTCTGCGTAGATTGACCAGGTTTTTCTCCCATGTGCAGGGGGAAGTGGAATTTGCTCCCTCCTACCGTGCCGCCATCTTCATTGAATTTTTTTGTTTGTTTGTTTACAAAAGCAATTCCTTTATTTTGGGCATTCTTATCTTGTATCAGTACTGTGCTGGTTTCTGAGGGAAGGTACCACTGTGAAGAACATGCAACCCCTCCACAAGGAGATCACAGTTTAGTAGAAACTGTTGAGAAGTGACAGATTAATATTTTTTAAATGTGAAAACTGTAAGAGATATAAAAACATACAGAAAGAGGAAAAATCTCACCTCTCATAAGTAACTTAATCTTCACAATTTTGAGATTTTCTTCTAGTCTTTCCTCATGTATGTATTTTTAACATATTTTCTATATGATTTATAAGCATCTTTTTGAAATATTAAATTGTATTCATTTACTCATATCATAAAATAACTTTAGAAAACATTGTTTTAATAGCTGGTATTATGCCATATGAACACATCATAATTCACTTTAACATCACTCCCCTTTTGTAAATGTAGGTTTCTAGTTTTTCATTAGACTATAGCTAAAATATGATAAATATATTTGATGTAAATTTTTGTGTGAATCTCTGTTGTTTTCTGCAGTATACTAACTCTTAAAAGTAAATACAAACAATATGTAAATATCAAAAGGGGGGATTACTTCTTTAAAGTTTTGTAACAGGTGTTGCCAAATTTCTTGTAGTAGAAAGTTTGTATTGATTTATACTATCAATAGTATAAGCAAATATAAGTTATACCGCATGCTTAATATTAGTTTCATTTTAAATTTACCAATTTTATAAGTAAAATGGCATAGTAGTTTTAATTTTCATTTCTTTGGTCACTAGGGTGAAATTATTTTTAATCTACTAGTGTTTTTACTTTAGTCATTTGAATAAAATTGAGGTTCTTATGCCTTTCTGGTCCTTCAAATTTGCTCTTTTGTGAACTGCCTGCTAATGTTCTTTGTCAATATTTTTATTGCCATATTCACTTTTTTCTAACTGCAATATATGTAAGAATATTAAAACTGCCCTATGTGTAGAAAAGTTTCATCCCATTTTTTTTTTTTGTCTGCAGAAGAAAGAAAAGAACAAATCTAGAGAGAAGCAGATGTAAGAGACTGTGCAGCCCCTGAGAATGGTAAAAAGAATGCTTATAATGTAGCTGCTATTCTTATTCCAAATTACACAGATTAGGGAAAGAATGCTTAGAAAATCTAAAATGTGTAAATCTCAAAGGCAGCCAGTAAATCTCAGGAGTGGGACTTCAGCCCAGGTAGGTAGGATGCTAAAGTCTGTACTCCTGATCAATATACTATACTGACTCCCTTATTCTCTCTTTGCTGCTATAGAGGCTGCCAAGACCATTCATTCTTTTTCCCCCCATGGTTTGCCAATCACTCATAACCACCATAATAATGCGGGTTGGACTTGTAGAGGAGTGGGTGTGACATGACTAGATATATCTTTATGTATCATTTAATTGTATTATTTCACTGGTTACAATTAACAAGTATTTATTACTCTGAAAAATGTCAAATAAAGTATAGTGCATATAGCAGATGCTTCAGGGTATGTATATATTCTCATTTCCATGAAAAAAAAAAAAAGGTGTTCTGCTGTTGGTGTGCAAAGTGTTTTATGTCAGTTAGACTCTGTTAGTTGATAGTGCTAAGTTCTATGTCCTTGCTGATTGTTTAGTAGTCCTATCAATTGTTGAGCAGAGTTTTGAAGTCTCCAACTATAACTGTGGATTTCTTTATTTCTTCTTTTAGTCCTACTAGTTCTTGTTTCACTTCTTTTGCAGTTCTGTTTTTATGGTGCACACATATTTAGAATTGCTGTGCCTCTTGAATGGATTGACCCATTTGTCATTATGTAATATACCTCTTTTTCCCTGGTGAATTTCTTTGCTCTAATAAAGTCTACTTTATCTGATGTTTATATAGGCACTCATTTTTTAAATTAATTCTTGGTGTACCTTTTTTCATTATTTTATGTTCAATCAGTTATAATTAAAGTGAGTTTATTTTAGACATCACATAGTAGGCTTATTTTGTTTTTATCATTCTGGTTAATCCTTGTCTTTTAATTATACATTTAGACTATTTACATTTAAGGTAATTTTTGATTTGTTGATGTTTCAGCCTGCCATTTAATTGTTTTCTGTTTTTCCCTCTTTTTTTATTTCTCTGTTTTTTCCCCTGCCTTTTAGTGAGTTACTTGAATGTATTTTATACTTTTTAATTTTGATTCCATTTTGATTCAGGTGTAGTGTGTTTTTTGAGTGTATCTGTCTGTATAGACTTTTTAGTGATTGCAGTTATGCATTCATAAATTATCACTGTCTAATGGTGTTAACATTATGGTTGTTCAGTTTGAGGTGTAGAAACCTCAATTTGTGTCTCTTTATTCTGTCTTTTTATGAAATACAATATGATATGTAACATTTTATATTATAATATACTATAATTGTCTAAAAAATAAGAAGAAAGACACCAAAAGGTGGAGAGAGAAAGGCACACTGGTTAGGGACCTTAAGATCCAAGGAACCACACAATGGTGAGCTCCCTGAGAATCCTTTTTGCCTCCCATATACCTCAGGTTCCATGTGGAAGAAGACTGCACCCAGGAAAGATCAATTCAGAGAGATGGAAAGCCCAAAGAAAAACCTGCTCTCCATAGTTAAAGACCTGGGAAAAGAGCAGTTTAGTGAGACAGAAAACTTTTTAACAATGACCACCTTGCTTCAACCAAACACAGAGACACACAGGTCCCCTGCTACTCCCAGCTAGTGAGACTGATTGGGGAGCATAAACTTCCGCTCTCATTCAGTGATAATAAATAATTACTATTCTTCTAAATTTGAAGTTTTTTTTATGGCTCAGAATATGATGATATTGGTGTATGTTACATGTGCACTTGAAAAGAAAGTATATTTTGCTGTTGTTGGGTAGAGTCTATATATTAATTAGGTTTAGTTGATTGATAATGTTACTCAGTTCTTTCATGATTTTGTGTCTTGATCTAACAATCTTTAGGGAAATATTGAAGTTTTCAACTGTAATTTCTGTGGATTTAATTTCCTCTTAGTTTCAACAGTTTGGGACTCATATTTAAAATTCTGTTGTTTGGTGCATACATAAATTGTTTTCTCTTCTTAGAGGACTGACCATCATATTATATAGTGTCCTTTTGTAACCCCAATATTATTTTTTGAGGTCTACTTGGTCTGATATGAATATACTTACTCCAGTTTTCATTTGTATAATGTTTGCATGGTGTATTTTTCTCCATCTTTTTCCTTTTTATCTATATACATTTTTAAATTTGGAGTAGATTTCTCAGAGTATGTTTGGGTCCTGACTTTTTATTTAACTTGAAAGTTATTGTATTTTGACACTATTCTTTACATCATTCCCATTTAATGTGATTATCGATATAATTGAATTAGAATCTATCATTTTTGTATTTTTATTTTTTCCATTTATTCTTTGCTCCCCCTCTTTTCTGCTTAGAACATTTTTTATGATTCTAATATAGCTTCTCAGTTACTATTTATACCTCTCTTAAAATTTGTTCTAATGATTAACCTAGGGCTTATCTAGGGAAGATATTACTAAATGTGTATTAACAATATCTTCCTATGACATTACACTACTTCATGTGTGGTATGAAGGCCTTAGCAGTGAATTTCTCAATTCCTCCTTCCTCCCCTTTGTGCTGTTGTCACGCTTTTAACTTTGTCAGGTGCTATCAACCTAAAATGTGTTACCACCAGTTTCTGGTTTAGAGTAATTAAAAATAAGACAAGATGAAGTTTCCTTTCATTTATTCCATTTCCTTTACTCTTCTTTTTTTGCATATCCAATTTTCAGTCTGATATATTATTATTTTTTAATATTGTATTAATAGGTACTTTAAACATATTACATTTTGGAGTAATAATAGTACTAGCTAACACTTAATAAACATTTGCTATTTTTCAGGCTCCATGCTAAAAGCTTCTCAGATTTATTTTGCTTAATTTTTACCCCTGAAAGAGCTGAAGGAAATAAAAATAAAGCAAAAACAAAGAAGACCTGGGAAATAAGTATTGTTAGAATGTGGAACTAAGGTTCAGAGATGTGGTATAACTTGGCAAAGTCCCACAGCCAGTGAGTATCATGGACCAGGGAGCTGAAGCCAGACCTGCCCGACTTCAGAGCCCAGGCTTCAAACCAGCAGACCATACTGCCTCAAGGTGAATTTTGTCCTACCCTCCGTATGGTGTCTCTTGTATGACATGTACCCACAAAATGCCTTGTCTGGGTACCTCTTCAGAACAAAATACTTCCAGCTGTTCCAAAATTCTGAAATAGCTTTAATTAGTATAAGCACACCTTTGAGATCTGTATTAAACCCAGGAAATCTGTTGCCAGTTAATAGGATCTGCATAGGTGATTATGCCACTCACAATGAGCCACCTCTGGGAGTAAAAGGAAAGCAGTAGACATAGTTCCTGTCTTCAAAGATCAGGGTTTCAGCGAACAGAACATTAAGAGAGAACTGTAGATTCTGCTTTTACAGAAAAACTCATGAACACAAGCAAATGAAAGTAAATAATACATACACGATGTCAGCCAGTGGGAAAAAATGGACTCTGTAATATTATTTTTGCTTGAAGAACATCATTATTTGTAGAGTAGGTATGCTGATAATAAATTTGTGCAGTTTTTGCCTGCAAAGTATTTATTTTTCCTCATTTTCAAATATGTTTGCTGACATAGAATTCTAGGTTGACAGTTTTTTTCCCCCACCACTTTAATGTCATTGTCTTATAGCTTGGATGTTTCTGATAAGAAGTTTGTTATAATTTTTGTCTTTCTCTGTATAAATATTTCTTTTATATCTGGCTATCTTCAAGAATTTCTCAGTTTCTCTTCTTAGCAGTTTGAATACAATAGGCCTACAATTTTTTTTGTATTTATTCTACTTGTTTGAGATTCTTGGATCTGTTGCTTTATGACTATCATTAATTTTGGAAACTGTTGGCCCTTATTTCTTCAACTTTATTCTTCTGGCCCTCACTCCATTTTTTATCTTTCTTGTCCTCTGGAATATTGTTCCATAAATCTTGGATGTTCTTTTTTTAAATTTTCTAGTTTTTTGTTGGGCTTCAGTTTGGATAATTACTATTGATATTTCTTCAAGTTTATTTATTTTTTTCCTTGTCTGTGTTGATCTACTAATGAGCAATTGAAGTCATTATCTCTGTCTTACTTCTTTCTGTCATCTTTCTGATGCAATTACTCCTCTGATCTTATATGTTTTCTACCTTTCAAATGAAAACTTTTAAAATGTTAATCAGAGTTATTTTGAGTTCTCTGTCAAATAGCTCATATCTGGGCCACTGTAATTTGCATAGTTTTAAAGTTGTGCTCAGAATTGCTTACACCATATAAGTTTATAGGGAAACATGACACACCAGCAAGCGCACTTGGCAAACTTGCTGGGAGTAAATTGAAATAATAAAACAGAAGAAACACTCTGGCATTGTTAGAATATTATTCTCCCTAGAATACTCAAATGTGCTACATCTAATTCCACAATTCTAAATTCATAATCTCCTCATCACAACACTTTACCTCTCCTCTAGCTCTTGTATAATGTACTAAGCAATAATTTGTATCATTTTGAGTATAATTTTTAAGGAGAATAGTAGAGATTATTTTTGACCCCATTCGCTTAAAGTGTTTCTTCTTTTTCTCCTGTCATAATCTTCCCTCACTAATTTCTACAGCTAACATATCTTTAGAAAGTGCTCTTAAGGCTCCAGCACATGCCTTGACAACTAATATTAAGATTAAAAAATATATAGTGGTGGTTTTAATTTCTAAAACAGTCAGCTACAAAAATTATGTGGGTAGCTTTGCAAGATAAGCATACATTCCCAAATATTGTGATAGTTCTTTAAAAAAAGACTTGGACCATTTTGCTTATTTTGTTATTAGGGAGCATGGTCTTATGAGGGATTTTTTTGGACATGTGAACAATGTAAGCTTTATTTCACAAGTGATTCACCCATCCACCCATCTACTACCCATTTTCCACATATGAATAAATGAATGTATTTATACAGCAAATGTCTTCTGAATGCCTGTCAAATATTTCATAAATACTAAAGAGCTGCTTCTTGCAGGAAGTTTATGATTTAATGAAGCAGATAAGATGTAATAATAAGCAACAATAATACACACTAAAATATGACATTTTTACTTCTCCCTGGAAGTAGAATTTGTGTGGAACATCTTTCAATTGCTAGCTAATTTTCTGCATGCATACTCTCCTGTGCTCAGTTGCACAACTCAGACTCACTCGGAATGATATTGCTGGTGTTTCTTTCATGTTCTCTGGGGTTAATATTCTCTCCCTGAAATACATGCACAATCCCAGTAATATTTATGAGAGTTACAAGCTCTAGTGTGAGGCTCTGCTTCTGAAGCTGTTGGAAGGCATTTGAACAGCTTTTCAGTGAAGATTAATGGTTTCAGAAAAGAAGAAAAGAAATTTAGGTCTGTCAGCTGGAAGTTAACTGGAAGGGCTGTAACAGAAGAAAGCCAGCGAGGATACTTCGAAAGTGAGGTGTGTTTGAGGAAAATATGTTGGAACTGAAGCTTTGATGAATTACATGTGTAATGCTACTGGCAGGAAGGTGTCAAAGTTTGTGAATAACAACAGAAAATATATTGAGGGTTAGTATTCCAAAGAACAGTAACCAAATGCATTTGTCTGAGTTAAATTCATTTTCCAAGACAGACTTAGAAAGTAAGCTGTCCCAAGTGGGGCTGTGTTGCTATAAAGAGACACAGATTGCACTTCCAATACAGACTCAGACTTTCAACCGTCCAGTGAGCATATGACCCTGCAATTAAACAGTTTTGCTCTCTCTGTCTTTCTGGTCTTCCCTTATCTCCTTGGGTCAAAAATCTGGTGGAAAAACAGGGTGAAAAATGAAGTAAGTAGAAGTTTGCTTCAGGAATGTTAGTTATTCCTCAAATACATATTACATTTCGATCATTTCTTAAAATACAATTGAGGCAGATTTCACTATTTGATTTCCTTGGAATCTTGCCTCTTTTTAGACTCTTACGACTCCTTATATGTAAGTCCCTATAAGCTCTTCTGTAAACTTTGATTCACCATTTGGCGCTTTATTCAAGGATCCCTAATTCACTCACTCATTTTAGGGGTCTAGAATCTCAGACATTCTGCCACATTCCACATAATTGAAAGAGGCAGGGAAGGACAAACAGGGTGCCATCTCTTTATGATTAAAGCAGAGTTCTCTGTAGGGATGATAAATGGTGATAGAAGGAGAATTAACTTGGGGTACTGAACACACAATACGGTGTACAGATGATGTATTACAAAATTGTACTCCTGAAACCTATATCATTTTATTAGCCAGTGTTATCCCAATAAATTCAGTGAAAAAGAAATTAGATGAAAAACAATACATAAATTAAAACAAAACAAAGTTCTCTGTCATTCACCCAACTATCAATATAGTCTGTCTGGGAAAGCCATCACTGAGTCAGGATCTGTAGCCAAAGGTTCTTATCCTTCCAGAACAAGCTGTCCTACTACACTGTCCTGAGACAAGGCAGTGTTGTGTTGGGTCTGAGAAGATGATTGCCCTACCCCTCAGAGATGGTATAGTCTGTGCTATTTAACACATCTTTTTAACCATTTCATCAGAACAAAAAATATTTTCTGAGTAATAAAATTTGAATGTATTTCTGGAGCTTTAGATCCCTATGTTTTTCACTGTATTTAATGAACCTTGCTGAGGTCAATATACTTAAGAAGAGGAATAAAAAATGCTAGCTAGGGTTAGAAGATTATGTACTATTAGAAAATAACTGCATGCAAGGTGAAAATTTTACTCTTCAAGGTTTGGATTTGGGCAAGTCAAACGCTGAATGATTATAATTTCTTGAATGTTTAAACAAGTTGCTGTGAAACATAAGTGCACTAGGAATTGTTTTTTAAGCATAATACTTAAAAATCATAATGACAATAATGATTATATTGTACTACTACTAATATTGTACTATATGCTATGATTTTTCATATGCATCATCTCATTTGATTTTCATTACTCTTGAGATTAAGTGTTATGTTGTTATACATTTTGTAGGTTTAAAAAAGTTTAAGTAATTTACTAAAATCACACAATGTTGAAACTTTAAGAAGACATGTCATCTTAGAGTCTCATCCTTTAATATACAGATTTTGCTATTCTTGAACAATAGCCCAAGGCAGGATTATTCACACACAAGTACTTTGAGAAATTGAGAGGGATTGCAGACAATGCCAGGCATGCATTGTTTTAAGTTTAGTGGCTTTTTAAAAAAAAATATATATATATATATATTATTGAATTTTGGGGGGATATATTGGTTAATAAACTTACATAGGTTTCAAGTGTGCAATTCTGTAATGCATCATCTGTATATTGTACTGTGTGTTCACCACCCAAAGTCTAGTATTCTTCCCCCCTTTTACCTTTTTCTACCTCCCCCACCCTCCTTTCCCTCTGGTAATCACCACACTGTTTTCTGTATCCATGAGTTTTTTTCCTTCATCCCTTTACCTATATCACCCAGCCCCTCAACCTCCCTTCCCTCTGACAGCTGACAGTCTGTTCCCTGTATCTGTGAGTCTATTACTATTTTGTTTGTTTGTCTATTTTGTTCATTAGATTCCACATATATGTGAAATCATGCAGTATTTTTCTTTCACCAGCTGGCTTGTTTCAATTAGCATACTAGTCCATCCATGCTTTCACAAAAAGTAAAATTTTCTTCTTTTTTACAGCTGATTAATAATATTCCATTGTGTAAATGTACCACAGCTTTTTAATCCACTCATCCAGCGATGGGCACTTGGGCAGCTTCCAAACTTGGCTATTGTAAGTAACTCTGCAATGAAAGTAGGGGTATGTCCATTAATTTGAATCAGTGTTTTGGTTTCTTTGGATATATACCAAGAAGTGGAATCACTGGATCATAAGGCAGTTCCATTTTTAATTTTTTGAGGGAACTCCATACTGTTTTCTACAGTGGACATACCAGTCTACAGTCCCACCAATGGTTCATGAAGGTTCCCTCTCCTCCACATTCTTACCAATACTTGTTATCTGTTGATTTATTGATGACAGTGGTTTTTTTTAGTGCTCTGGAGGTCACTTATGAAGGTCATATATATATATAACTGAGAGTATATTAAAATATAATTCTGACAATAAAATTGATGATAACAAGTTAAAGGATTGTAGTGGGATAAATTAACTGCAAGATAAGAGAACAAGAAAGCTTAATTTTGCATTTTGGCAGTTTTAATAGCTTTTTATTCAGTTTAGTTTCACCTGTGTTTTCTTTGAACATTTTGGCCACATGTACTGCTCTATACTAGATAGGCTTGCTCATTTCAACTTCATGCCTTTCCTCAGCCTGCAGCAAAGTTTTGTGGTAAAATATCTAAGGTACATTAAAATTTTAGATATTAATATGCATGCTTTATTTCCAAGTTAAATATGTTTTTTTTGATCTTATAAGCCTTACAAAATTCTTAGTGTTTTTAACTAAAAAAAAAAAAAAATGCTCAGCAAGCCCTGCTACACTGCTGAAAGGCTGCCTCTGAAATGCAGACAGTGCTCCTTTGTGTCATGTTTGAATTTGCTATCCTCAAACTCATCACAATGTTTAGAATCTCCCCAGTGTGTTAAGATTCTTTTCCTCAGTTGGTGCAAAATGTTGATTAAAGTTGTTTGACTTCCATGTAAAGGTTGACCAACTTTTGGAAGCTGTATGCCTATGTTCATCATTCATCTGTATATGACATTTAACATATTGTGTACCAGAAATACATTTTAACATCTTGAAGCTCTCTTTAAAAAAGAAGGACTTCCCAGCTGATCTACTCAACCACTTGCTGTAACTTAGGGTTTTTTTCCTTCTCAGCCAGTTGCCTCACCTTTTCTGAGCAAGAGCTCATTCTACATACCTTAATACATTATATATTACTATAACACATTATACTTATTCACTTGTTTATCAATTCTTGCACTCATTTGTGGTTTTGTTTATTCTATTAAGCTGCATTTCTTGAAGGATCTTCGCCCATTGCAGCTATACAATAAATATCAGTTGAATGATAAAAAATATTTTCCTCAACTTTATTGAAGAGTAATTGAGAAATATAATTCCATATGTTTAAAGTGTTCAACATGGTTATTTAATATGCATACACATTGTGGAATGATTGCCAAAATCAAAATAATTAACACATCCATCACCTCATGTAGTTAACTCTTTCTTTGCGTGTGTAGCAAGAACATTTAAGATCTACTTTCAGCAACTCTCAAATAAACAACACCACATTATTCACTGTGGTCACCAAGGTTTGAACATGTTGACCTGCATTTCCCCATTTCCTCCTCACCCCAGCCCCTGACTACCATTATTTGGTTTTGTTTGTATAAAACTGGCTTTTTTTTTTTTTTTAAAGATTCCACACATAAGAGGTATTTGTCTTTCTCTGTCTGACTTTTAGCATAATACCCTCCAGGTTCATCTATGTTTTTGCAGATGTCAGGATTTCCTTTTTATAAATGGCTGAAAATATTACATTGGATACCATGTTTTCTTTATTCATTCATCCCTCAAAGACATTGAGTTGTTTCCGTATCTTGCCTATTGTGAATAATGCCACAGTGAACATGGGAGTCTAGATACCTCTTTGAGATACAGATTTTATTGATAAAAATATCTTTAAATATCTACTGTTGGCAAAAATATAATAGAATGCTTTTAACTTTTCTGGTGAGAATGCATATTGGCATGAACTTTATTGAGGAAAACAGACAATGTGTGACAAAAATCCTTAACAAATTTCTAGATGATTCTAGGGATATGTCCAATAAAAATCAGGAGCTATTTGATCAAAGATTTATGTAAAAGATGTTTATCACACAATTTATAATAGTTAAAATTAAAAGCAAACAAGCATCCAATAATATGTTAACATGCAATCATTAAAAGTGTTATTTGGCCCTGGTTGGTATGGCTCAGTGGATTGAGAACAGGCCTGCAAACCAGAGGGTCACTGGTTAGATCCCAGTCAGGGCACATGTCTGGGTTGCAGGCCAGGTCCCCAGTTGGGGGTGCATAAGAGGCAAACACACATTGATGTTTCCCTGTCTCTTTCCTCCTTCCTTCTCCTTTCTCTAAAAATAAATAAATAAAACCTTAAAATGGTAAAAAAGTGTTATTTTGAAGGTATTTTATAGAATGTTAATAATATTGTTAAAAATCAAAATTATGTATATAACTGGAAAATTTTAAATTTGTAGAAAAACATTACATATACACACATGTATACCATTTGACAAAAAGCTGGAAACAAATACAGCGAAATGTTTAAGGAGACTATCTCTAGGTGGTAATAGTATATGTGATTGTGTGATTTTAATAGTCTTTTTTTTTATTTGCTCACTTTTCATTCTAGAATTGTCAGTAATGTCTATTTTATAGCTTATGGTTAGTTAAATGTGCTGTATTTAAAATACTATGTAAGAATAGTGATTTAATATTACTTTGCAGAAAATATTTCTTTTAGGCCCATTGAACTTTGAATGACATATGCAATCTAGAAAGCAAATATGGGATTTCAAAATTGCTTTGGACTATTTGTGGGTCACTCAGCAACTGAACATCCAACAGAACAGATGCTTCTTTAAAACCATAATAAAGTCCATGCATCATCCTCAGTGTCTCTTTTAACAGTGAAAATAATTATACTTATGATTACAAACAGTTATTTCATTAAAATATCAGGCAGACCTACATTCTTAATTAAATCAAAATCTTCAAATTGAAGAGGTTGGGTTGAACAAGTCACGCATTATACAGACATGGATCCCACAGAGACTGCAAATCTATCTGCATATACCAGGTTCAGGTCATTTTCGTAAAGAACAGGATTGTTTCCAGTAATATGTGATTCATTGAATAAAATGTGACATCTTTAGACATGTCCCTGTGGTCTATGTGAATGATGTTTTCAAAGGCTGTCAGTGCATAACCGGTGTATAACCATACAAGCAAGCCCTGAATACTCAGGAATTTTATTGTCAAACCTGATATGGTCAACAATATTAAGCTCATGTGCATAGGTTTTGGGAAAGAAAAATGCTTAACAGAATATGGCAACAAATCAATTAGAAACATCTTTAGATTCTCAATTAAAGATGGCTTCACTTAATTTTTTGTTAGGATACTAAAGAATAGAGTGATGTATAATTGTATAAATAAAAGTAAACTCTTAAAGTTCAGTGATGTTTTATTCACATTAAATTCACTGTTCCTACATTAAAATATAATAGCACTTTAGGATACAAATATGGTAACATCTAGCATTTAATCATTGGAAAACTATTACTTCATTTTGCAAGTGAGAAAACTGAGCTTCAGGAATGTTGACTAACTTGCTGGAGGTCACGAAGCTCTTAAGTGAAAGAATCCAGATTCTAATTTTGCTTGGTCTCTAAGCCACACGGCTTGCCCTATACTCTGTTTCAACCCTTTGAGGTAATGTAACCCTTTCAAGGTCTCAGAATTGGTTCTTCAACCTATCCAAAGAGGCCTGCTTCTCCAAGGAGGAGCTCAAGTTTAAGGTCACACAGCCTGGACAAAGGAGGAGTCCCTGGATACCTTAAGAGGTCCAGGGACATGCAGATCAAGAGGAAAGCCAGTCAGGGATCCTCCAAGCAGCAGGGATGAATGCCCTGGCTGGAGCCTGGGGCCTGTGTTGGTCTCACTTAAGAGTAGAAATTATAGTGAAAACAGATGTCGGTAGTCCTTCCTCTACCTTCTCACCAATTAGATTTGTTAGGAGGACATGAAATGTGCTAGTTGAGAATTACCTCTTTGGGTGACACCAGGAGTGTTTCCTCTTAATTTATAAAACTGAAATTTCCAGAAACAAAGCATGCTTTAGAGTCAGTAATACTTGGAAAGAGCTGAATAAATCAGAGCTTTATTGCTTCTTCTATTTTAAAAAAGCTTACCTTGGCAATGACCAATGTGATTATGACCACAGTGGTACAGAGGAAAATCAACAACTATTTTACCTTGGAGGAGCACTAAAATATAGGTTCCACCACAAAATGTGGTTCTCATTGCTAAGAGAGATACAACATTCACAAGTTATCTGTGGATTATTGCTTGGCTGCTAAGAAACTATCTTGGAGGCATTTTTAAAAACAATAGATTCAGGGGAAAAATCTGGCTCTTGACTAATAAGAAAAGGATGATGGATTAAACAAGATTTACTTTCCCAGGGAAACCATTAAATATTTATGCAGGACACAGCAAATAAGCATAATAAGAATGAGTTTTGGCGAGTTACAGCACAATTTATCTTTTGCAAAAAGTGTTTTACAAAAACAAGCTGATCAATCCTCCCACCCTCTCCATGATAAAGTGAAAAAACTGTTAGCTTCCTTTTCTTAATTTGGTTTATCAACTTAGTTTTATTTAAGTAACTTTTAGTTTGAATGTGTTTTTGATCTTACTTGATGTCTTCCCCAGTGACAGATTCATTGGTGTTCCTTTGGAGACCCATCTGATGTAGTGACACTCCCAAAGAAGAGATAATGTGAAATAGAGTAGGCCAATCACAGTGTGGGAGCTCATTTTAAAACCTTCTAAAGTTGTAAATGACTTGGAAATACCCAGAGGTCTGTGACAAGTAAGTACTTGCTACAAGCATTTTTCACTGAGAGGGAAGTTAAAATTTAGATTCAGTAAAAGTAACTTTCATGATTTCACTACATCATCCTGTGACTCCCTGCTGCCTACCTGCCTTATATTTATGTAAATTGACTTCATGGCTAGTTTATCACTTACCAACTTTACCAACTTTTTTCTCACAGTTTTATTGAGATACACCTGACATAACCATATAACATTATATTAACGTTATATTAGTACAAAACTTTATGTACAACATAATGATTTGATATTGGTATATATTACAAAATAATTACCACAATAAGTTTAGTTAAATCCATAACTTCACATAATTAGCCTTTTTCTTGTGATGAGAACTTTTAAGGTTTAATGACTTTAAACAACTTTAAAACATACAATAATGTATTATTGTTAACTATAGCCACCATGTTTCACACTACATCCCTGGAACTTCTTTATCTTATTACTGAAAGTTTGTATCTTTTAACTACCTTTACCTATTTTCCCTCTGCCTTTAGCAGCTATTGATCTCTTCTCTGTTTCTATGATTTCATTTTTTTAGATTCTACATATAAGTGAGACCATATAGTATTTGTCTTTATCTGTCTGATTTATTTCACCTAGCTTAATGACCTCAAGGTCCATACACATTGTTGCAAATGGCAGGATTTCCTTTTTCATAGCTGCATAACATTCCATTGTGTGTATGCATGTACATGTGCAAATCTCACATTTTCTTCACTAATGGACACTTACATTGTTCTCATGTTTTGGCCATTGTAAATAATGCTGCAATGAACATGGAAATACAGATATCTCTTCAAAATAGTGATTTTATTTCCTTTGGCTGTGTGACCAGAAGTGGAATTGTTGGATGTTATGGTAGCTCTATTTTTAAATATTGTCATTTTTTGAGTACTTTTAATTTTGATATAGCTTTAAATACACCTGGAAAAGTTGTAAGAATAGTATAGATAGTTCCTGACTTACAGTGGTTCAACTTACGATTTTTTGACTTTATGATGGTGAATTGTACAGAACCTGTACTCTGAATTTGGATCTTTTTCTGAACATATTATATGCAGTGTGATACTGTCTATTTATCCTGGGCAATGGAAGCAAGCTGAAGCTCCAGTCAGGCACGTGATAATGAGGGCAAACCACTGATATTCTGGAGTTCAGTGTTAAATGCATTTTCAACTTATAATATATCTTATTTATGATAGGTTTATTAAGGATTTGTGAGGATATAACTCCATTATAAATTGAGAAACATCTATAGGAAGAACTCTCGTAGTCTCTGTTACCTGATTCTGCCAACCATTTACGTTTTGCCCCATTTGCTTCATCATGCTCTCTCTCCTTCTTTCTATCATGCTCTTTCTTTTATTTTTTTCTGCATCTGAACAATGGATAATATATAATCTGACTTTCTCAGAATAATTCTCAGTATTTAAATGCTCTATATTTAAAAGATTGGCATATTCTTAGAAGAATATTATTAGTTTATTTTAAACACAAGACTTTAAATATCACTAATATTTAATACAGCCAAATAACGCAACAATGAAAAAACACACATTTTGTATTTGAAGTAAATCTCTTAAAATTATTTTTTCTTTTCTTTATGTGAAGTTCTTTTTTTATTTTTTAAAAATATATTTTATTGATTATGCTATTAGTTGTCCCATTTTCCCCCCTTTGTTCCCCTGCACCCTGTACTTCCTCTCCCACCCACATTCCCCCCCTTTAGTTCATGTCCGTGTGTCATAAGTTCTTTAGCTTCTACATTTCCCATACTATTCTTGCCTCCCCCCTATTTTCTACCCACCATCTATGCTACTTATTCTCTGTACCTTTTGCCCATCTCTGCTCCTCCCACTCCCCTGTTGTTAACCCTCCATGTGATCTCCATTTCTGCGGTTCTGTTCCTGTTCTATTGTTTGCTTAGTTTGCTTTTGTTTTTGTTTTAGGTGTGGTTGTTAATTATTGTGAATTTGCTGTTGTTTTACTGTACATGATTTTTATCTTCTTTTTCTTAGATAAGTCTCTTTAACATTTCATATAATAAAGGCTTGGTGATGATGAACTCCTTGAACTTGACCTTATCTGAGAAGCACTTTATCTTCCCTTCCATTCTAAATGAAAGCTTTGCTGGATAGAGCAATCTTGGATGTAGGTCCTTGTCGTTCATGAGTTGGAATACTTCTTTTCAGCCCCTTCTTGCCTGTCAGGTCTCTTTTGAGAAATCAGCTGACAGTCTGATGGGAGCTCCTTTATAGGTTACTGTCTTCTTATCTCTTGCTGCTTCTAGGATTCTCTCCTTCATTTTAATCTTGGCTAATGTAATTATGATATGCATTGGTATGTTCATCCTTGGGTCCAACTTCTTTGGGACTCTCTGAGTTTCCTGGACTTCCTGGAAATCTATTTCTTTTGTCAGATTGGGGAAGTTCTCCTTTGTTATTTGTTCAAATAAGTTTTCCACTGGTTGCTCTTCCTCTTCCCCTTCTGGTACCCCTATAATTTGGATGTTGGAATGTTTAAAGATGTCCTCAAGGTTCTTAAGCCTCTCCTCATTTTTTTGAATTCTTGTTTCTTCCTTCCTTTCTGTTTGGTTGTTTCTTTCTTTCTTCTGGTCCACTCCATTGATTTGAGTCTCAGTTTTCTTCCCATCACTATTGGTTCCCTGTGCATTTTCCTTCATTTCACTTATTGTAGCCTTCATGTTTTCATCTAATTTATGAGCAAAATCAACCAGTTCTGTGAGCATCCTGATCACTAGTGCTTTGAACTGTGCATCTGCTAGGTTGGCTATCTCTTGGTCACTTAGTTGTGTTTGCTCTGGAGCTTTGATCTGTCCTATTTGGGCCATTTTTTTTTTGTCTCTTCATGCCTGTTACGTATGAGGGGTGGAGACTCAGGTGTTCACAAGGGTGGGGCAACCCAGTTGCTGGGTTGTGATGCTGCATGTGGGGGTGTGGTCTGAGAGGTAACAATGGCACTTGCTTGGCTTTCTGCCTGATTTCAGTCCCTTCCACCACTTCCCCCAAGCAAACTGTGCCTTTCTGGTGCTGATTTCCATGTTGGTGGGCTTGTGTACATTCTAGGACCCTGTGGGTCTCTCCAATGAACTCTCCTGTGAGGCTAGGAGTCTCTCTGGGCACCTCAGCCCCACAGGTGTTTTCAATCGGCGTTTTGAGGCTTTATTTCCCTATGCTGGGACCCTGGGTTGCATGGTCTGTCTTGCTCCCCAGTTTTGCCTGGTTTATCTGTGCACAAATGTGGGACTGCCTGGTCAGCCAACTGCCTTGCATGCCATGCTCTGCTTCACAATCACCACCTCGTGGGTCTGCCTGTTGCCACCCCATGCCAAGGGTCTGCCCAGGGTCTGTCAGCTGTTGCCTTGTGCGCCCATTGCCACCCCTTTTTTTGCCATGACCCCTCTCTGCCCAGCTGCCCCACTCCACCCCTCCTACTGGTCTGGATGAATGTGTCTATTTTAACTCCTTGGTTGTCGGACTTCCATACAGTTCAATTTTTTGTCAGTTCTGATTGTTATTTTGTTTCTAAATTGTTGTTGTCCTTATTTTGGTTGTGTGAGGAGGCACAGTGTGTCTACCTATGCCTCCATTTTGGCCAGAAGAAAATCTCTTAAAATTAGATCCAGCTCTGCCATATAGTAGGCATTCAAGTATTCAGTGACTAAATGATTATGAATTATTGAAATATTTTATTTTATTTTCAGTTGTAGAGAAAGCAGAAGGGAAGGATAAAGAGAGGGCTAAAAACATTGATGTGATAGAGAAACATCAGTTGGTTGCCTTCCTTACGTGCCCTGACCAGGGATCAAACCTACAACCTAGGCTTATACTCTGACCAGGAATTGTACTAATGACCTTTCAGTTGTAGGATGATGCCCAACCAACTGAACCACACCTGCCAGGGTGGATTATAAATTATTTAAAAGTATAAGTATTCTGAAATTGTTTTATATTTGTTCTTCCTAAAATACTTCCTTTCTGCAACAAGGAGATTGATGAGGGTAACCTTTATTCTATAAATTGGAACCTGAGTGTTTAACTTTTCAAACTTGCTTAATAGTGCACACAAAAAACTAATAGGTCATCCTCACATTAGTGAATTAAAACATTGTGTCTTTAATTCTGCTTAAACTTAGTGCACTAATTGTGCAAAAAGTCATCACATCCACAACTGTGGTAATTCTTCAAACTGATTTCTATCACTTTGAATTTGGAATAAGGGCACACATATATCTTTAAGCAAGAAGAATATGATGTCATAAAAAGTCTAAAATCTTCAAATAAATCTGAAAGTATCTAAATCTGAGGAATTCCCTCATCATTACTTCAACATCTTTGGTGAAGAAGTGGACAGAGTTACTACTGTTGATGTCTTTTTTGAGAGGAATCTGTGATCAGTTGGATTCTAGAAATATTGTTGGGTCAAGACATCTGTTTGTCTTCCCACTTTCCTTCCAAGTAGATAGCAATTAGTTTTATATTAACAAAATTTTATCATTGACATTATTTATATTGTTGTAAGAAATTAAAACATGAAATGAATATCTAATTATGTCTGTAAGGTCAGATTCCATAATAGACTGTATTGTTTGTGGTGGAGAACACCTGTGATGATCAATTTAACGTGTCAACTTGAATGGCCCATGGGGTGCCCGGACATTTGGCCAAGCACTATTCTGAATGTGTCTATGAGCCCTGTTTATGGATGAGATTAACATTTGACTTGGTAGAGTGAGTAAAGCAGATTGCATTCCCTACTGTGGGTGGGGCCCATCCAATCAGTTGAAGACCTGAGTAGAACAAATTGAGCTGGGACATCAGTGTTTTCCTGCCCTTGGACAAGAATATATACCATCCAGACTTGGACTAGAACTAAACCATTGGTTCTTCTCAGTCTCCAGGTTGCTGACTATAGATCTTGGGACTTCTCAACCTCAGTAACTGTGTGAGCCAATTCCTTGTTATCTATCATCTATCTATCTATCTATCTATCTATCTATCTATCATCTATCTATCTATCTATCCATTCATCTAGCTAGCTAACTCTCTATCTATCTATTATCTATATGTTTATCTATCTATTATCTGTCTATCTATCATCTATCTATCTATATCTATCTGGAGGCAGGAGCCTATTGCTGCTGTTTCTCTGTAGAACACAGACTAACAAAATGTCCTTTAGGGCATCTGCCCATTTCACAGCTACTCTGTCTTTTTTGGCATCTGTCTTCCAACCTGCGCTGATGGGGTTTAGCCACTTTTTCCTATTCGACCTCACTTCCCAATCACAGTTGAATAGGTCACAGTTGGACATATGATTCTGGTTGGCCTTTCACATCATTATTCTTGAGAATTTGAAACTGGCCCTGAGAAAGGGGGAGAAAGCATAGTTTTCTATTCAGGCAACAAGTATCTTTTGGACTTGGAAGCTATGAGTGACCATTTTCTGTCATGTGGGTGAAAAGCAGAGAAAGCTGGCCTGCAAACAGAGTAGAAAGTGCCACAGATGAAAAACAGAGAAGGGGTTCATGACGCACATCCCATTCCTGTTCCCCTGATTTCCTCAAGCCTGGGTGCTCCCTGCCTTTTGTTTCTGGTAATGTCCCTATATCATACCACCTACACTTCACCATGTATTTTATTCTTTACTTTTGTTAGTTGAAGTTGTTTTCTGTACTTACATCAATAGTTCAGCTGATGCATTAGGCTAGCATTTTTATTTCTTCTACTTGTTTGTTAACTAGAACCAAGGAGACAGTCAAAGAAAAAGGTAGGGTGGGATCCTGTTCAGGTGTAGCTCACTGAGAAATGGCCACAAAGATTATTTTTTAAAACTTCTCTTAGTCAATTCTAGCTTAAAGCCAATATTTTCATGAAATATCTTGAAATGAAGCACCAATTTCTATATTAAGAAAATAGTGTCCAAGCCAGTATGTATTCCTTAAGTTATTTTTAAAATGTTTATTTGATACTGTCAGACAAGACAACAACTGTGCTGCAAAAATTAGTTTTCTCTGCAAATTATTTGGCATTGTGACTTCATGGTTAGGGCATTGTTTTGTTAAAGTATTCCTTGTTAATTGTGAGAATGTGTGGAAATCTTTCTAAGGTGTTATGAAGCAAACACAGCCTTCATTGTGAGAGGAACTGTAGTACTCACCTTGGGATTAAATAAAATATGTGCTCAGTAACTGGCATATAGCAAGTTTTCCTTAAATGAAATAGAGAACAGGCTGACAGTGACCAGAGGGGTGAGGGCAGGGAATTTCATGGGAAAAGGGGAAGCGTTTACAGGAACAAGTATAAAGGACACATGGAAAAAAACTGGGGGGGGGGTGGAAATGGGAGGGAGGTGGGGATGGCTTGGGGGTGGGCTGGGATGGGAGTAAAAGACAGAAAACTGTACATGAACAACAATTAAAATAAAAAAAGTTAGCTATTATTTTCAGATTTAGAAGTAAACAGCCTGAGACTTTTTGAAACCCTTGTGATTCTCCCCACACAATTTAAGCATTATTATTATTTTGCTCTGTACCTATCTGCATGGACAAATATTATAATAGACATAGAGAAATAAAGCAGTGGGGCTTCTTGTCAACATCTAAATAAAGGCATCCCTGGTGCAGAATCTTCAGAGCAGGGATGTTGAAGACAAGCACATAAAATAATTCCTTTTAACAGCAAAGAGTATAGAATTTTGGCAGTCCATCTCCAGCTACCACCTGGAATAGCAGAGTCCTTACCTGCTGCATGTAACCAGTCCTTGTCAGCTCCTCCTGCTGCCAGTTTGTTATTGAAGGTTGTGAATGAAGCTGCTAAAGAGAGGAGGGAAGGGAAAACGCAGGCAGAATTCTTCTTAAGGTATTTCTATTTCTGGAAAATCACCTCTTGGATGTGTAGAACAACACATTTATCTGGAGGCCTTTTCTAAAAAAAGTGAACATTGCTTTATAATGAATACTAAATAAAACTGATAGAATCCAGATTAATTTTTAATGAGTAGCAGTTGTGTACTGCATGTAATAATATTGAAATTAATACATAATTAAAATAGATTTGTACAGAATAGTTCACTTGAGAGTTGAGTAGTGGAGAACAAAATTGAACATCACCAAATGCGGCCCACAGCTATGTATCCAGATTTTTCAGTTACAGAGAGAGATTCATGTTTCCTTGAGGCAAAGTCACTTTCCCCAGAGGCATGAGAGATCATTGGAAACTTTGACCGAAGCTTATACCTACCATGTTAGTTCATAGGAGGTAGCACTGGACCCTGATTGGGACAAAATCCACAAATGCCACAGCCTTGTCCAGAGCTCTATCACCACTGCAATGACTTTTCTTCTACGCTTTCAGGCACTAATGATTTTCACTTTTCCTAAGTCATTAGGTAGTTGGATCAAGCCTTGTCACTCTGAAAAAGTAAACAAGCAGTGCTACCAATTGACATGGTTTCAAATGTGTTTTGAATTTGTTATATTGTAGATATTGTAATGGAACAGTGAACACCCTCAAAATGACAAGAAAAATACACTTTGCTCTGCAGATCTACTATGACTGCCTTAATAAATGGCCATGCTGTTGCTTCTGGGGAGAGAGCAGTAGTAGCTTTCAGCTGAAAAGTGCCCTACTAAACAGTTGTTGTTTTTCTTTTTTCTTTTTTTAACTTAAATCAATCTTCCCTTCCTCTGCCATCAGCTCCCCACTTTTCCTTGGGGGTAGTACCTCTCCCATACTTTTAGACCATGTACTTCAGACAGACTTGACCTCATCCTTGGTTCTAAGAGGAGGCTTGTGACTAAGATAATCACATCAAGTTGTTCACTGTGATTGGTTTAGGAATGAGCATGTGACCCAAACTAGAAAAAAACAGAGCCAAGGAAACAGTTCTAGAATTTTGGGAGCCTGCTGAGAGAGAAACCTTCTCTTGTTCTGTGGACTTGGATCTGAGAAGACGTAGACCTAGAACTGGGAGCTGTGCTAAGACATAAACCTTCCAGGGAAAGCAGCCAACAGAGAAGAAAACAGATGTTGGGAAGGAGTGGGAAGCTTTCTATAAAATTGCTTAAATACATGGACCTGGATGTGACTAGATTTGTTCTACACAGGTTTTTTTAGTTACTTGATCTATAAGTTCCCTTATTTGAGCAGTTTAGTTTGAGTTGGATTTTCTGCTACTACAACTCATGTTCTCGACTAATATGAAACTCTAAGAAGTCTGTGCCTGTTTTCTAATATTAGCTTAGTAGAATTCAGGACTGCTCCTATGCCTCTCAAGTTTTGTGTTGTTTGCAACTAGAATTTGGGCTCACAGCACTTAATTTGATCTTTGGAATCACCCTACTCCCTACCTTGGGAGGAGAAGCAACTGGGAGGATTCGAAGCTGGAGAGATTAATGATCCCGCTGTCTTACTTTCCTATAACCCCAGGTTAGAGAAGAACCCTCTGGGGCAGACCTCTCAGACAATGAGGATCTTGTTAAAAATCAGGTTGTGAGTCATAAAGTCTAGGTGATCATGTGATTCTGCATTTCTAACAAGCCTGAAGATGGCACTGGTCCAGGATGCTACACTCTGAGTTGCAGGGTATTGGTATTGCTTCAACATTGTCTCTGTCCATGCATTTCATCTCAGCTTCAACCTAGAGTTGAGACTGAGACCTCAGACTTGTAGAGCTCGTCAAGGAATTCTAAATAACAGATTTTCTTGAATCTTTTACTCACCACTTGGCAAAGCTATTGAGCTACAGAAGGTTTTGCTTTGAGTTTATGGGTCATAGTTATGGATAAAATGCCTAGAAATACCTCCAGTTCTTTATTACAAATCATTTTTATTCTTAAATAATTTATATAACTTATTTATCTAGCTCTAAGATAAAAACTCCTATATTCTTGCTGTTAATCTTTAAGTTTCCCAGAAGACAGAGAACTTATTACAGATGATTGAAACCAGTTTTGCACTGAGCAAACTGAGACATACAGTGTCTTCCCTCCTTTCCCTAAGATGACTTTGAACATCAATATAGTTTCCAGACAAACCAATAAGTGGTCCTGGAGGAACCCCAAACCTACATTACAGTTTTAGAAAAATGAGTTAGAGATCAGCCCTTTATTTAATAAACACATCAATTTTTATTTATTAGTATTAATTTATTGGCAAATGTTAATTCTTGTGGGCTTTTTCTGAGCTCATGAATTTTGTTTTTAATATTTCTTTGTAAATGACAGGAAAAGTATAAGAATAGGGAGGAGGTCATGTCAGTGCTGAAAGAGAGGGAAGAGTGACAAGGAAGTTTCAAAAGACTTCTGGAACATGTAAAACAGATGGAAGAGGGCTGAAGAAACACAAGGCCCCTTCACCACAGAAGGGCCACTGCCAAAGGGACTGGCTGATTCTGTCCCAAGCTCAGACGTGACTATGGGAGCTGGGCCACTTTGTTGTGGGCATTGGATTGCAAGCTAGAATGGATGCTGCTTTTGTCCATCTACACAGATATTTAGAAAATTGGTAGCAAATAGTTAAAATAGAAGTTTAGTGCAAGTGAAAGCTTTAAAAATAAAGTAGATGTTTGTATATATTTTAATGAAACTTGAATTGGGAAAGTGACTGAGGAACCACTGGAGAGGAAGGGCAGGGCAGTGAGGCAGACAACTAGGTAAATGTCGAGTAGTGAAGTGAGGTGTGTGTCGGTGTGTGGCATGTGCATACGCGTGTATTTAAAGTCAGTGACAATTTCTCAGAAAGAAGGTTAAAAGGAGGCAATGCCATAATAATTAGACTTCAGGAATCTGTCTCTCAGAGTTATTAGAATAAGATACAAGCTTGATTAGTATTCCTGCTGGGTCTTTGCTTAACTTCCAGCTAAGGGTTTTATTTCTCTGAAATATGATTTTAATATGATGATTATAAGCCTTGGTTAATTTTAAGACATTTCTCTTCACTTATGAAAAAAGACTCATCAGCAGTCCCTGACCAAAACTCATTAAAATACCTTTTAAGTTTTATTTTAAGGCCATTTTTAGTATTCGTTGCACTGTTAATTAGAAAACTGTCATTTCCTTTATTCTTATTGGAAACCCTCTCCAGTAGCATCGTTGACTCTGGCATTTTGCTGACTGTCCTGTTTGCCTGAATTTAACTCTAACGGAAAAAATGGCTCTATTTTTGCTTTGCCATATTTTCTTTAGCTATTAGTTTTTGCAGCCTCAATTGCTGATAAACTGAAAGCTGCCATTTATTAATTTATTGAGATGCTCCTCACATTCTCCAGAGTCAGAGAACATGCCAATTAAATTTGTTCCTACAAAAGCAAGATCTCAGAAAATGAATTTATATGTTGAGTGCTAACTTACATCAAGTTAAACCCCTGTTTCCTAAAAGTACAAAGTGTCTCATATGTAAATTCATTATATACTTATTGCTGCATTTTTGCAGACATTCAGCAAATATCATTCAGTTATTCCCTTCAAGAAAATGTGTAGAGAAAAACTGTAAACTTTGTGTTGCATGTGCAAGAGAGACCTGAGGAGGACACAGGAAATTGTCACTTCTGGTTCCAGTCATGGGCCTCATTTCCATAGCAAGTCAGGGACAAACACTAAGCCAGAGTTTATAAAACCTGGCCATGCCTCTGAATCATCTGGGAATTCTTTAAAAGTACAGTTTTGCAGATCCCACCAGAACCTATTTAATTAGCTTCTCTAGTGCTGAGGCTCAGGGATCTTATGTGTGCAAAACTCCCCATAGGTTCTGATACCATTACCCTTCTGAACACTGTTTGACAATCAGTATTGTTTGCTGGGAGTATACAGGGATAGTAAAGTGGAAAACTTTGCTCTATATTGTTTAATGCCAGCAAAGGTGCAGGTGTAGGCAGGACCAGTCTGTTGAGTCTGAAGTGGATGGAAGCAGAGCACTTCTTCACCTGCAGATGATGGATGTGAAATCGGTAGACAGAGAATGGGGGTGCTCTCTGGGAAAGTGGTTAAAGTTTAACTGGAGTATGGGTCCAGAGAGAGTAATAGAAAATCAGTGAAGGTGGGAACAGTGCTGCCATGCTGCATAACTCCAGGAAGCATTCGCATTATAGTTGCCTTAGTTATCTATCGCTGTGTAGCAAATCCCCTCAAATTTAGCAGCTTAATGCAATAAATATTTAGTACAAAATAAATATTTAGTATGTCACAGTTTTTGTGGGTCAGACCTATGATTCTCTCAAGTGGTTTTATTCCAGCTGTTGGTCAGGGCTAAAGTGATCTCACGGCTTGACTCGGGGTGGAGCTGCTTGAATTGTCATGCACGTGGTTGCTGCCAGCCTTGGTGCTGTGCCCTGTGGGCCTCTCCGTAAGTGGCTGAGTGTCCTCATAATGTGGTTGTCGTCTTGCCCAGAGTCAGTGATGAAAGAGACAGAGAGAGAGAGAGAGAGAGAGAGAGAGAGAGAGAGAGAGAGAATGCCACTTCAACTGAAGCTGCAGTCTTTTTATAACCTATATCACAAGTGACGTCCTATTAATTCTGCGCATTCTATTACCACAGTGCAAACTCCAGTCCACACTCAGGAGCAGGGGACTTAAGCACTTTGAGAGGACGAGCATCAGCAATTTTGTAAACTTGTCTTTAAAGTCTCCTGTGTCCCATCCTTCCCCCAGTTTTGCAGGGCATGACTTATCTGCACGTGGCAGTCCTGGTAGAAACACAAAAGGTCAGGGATCCAGTGTAGAAAGTGGACAAACCTGAGGCCACCTGGAGAAATTCTAAATAAGGAGTAGGGGTGTGTGTGAAGCAATGACGTTAAGGTCTTCAAATCGAGTACATCTGTTGTAATTCTCAGTGCTTCCACTCTCACAGCTCTGCCAGTAATGTCCCACAAATTTTACTGAGATAAAATTGACAATAATTTAACACTTTAAATTCCAGGTTTTTAAAATCTATGCAAAGGTGTAATAAATGGGCAATAAATTTGCCAGCCAACCTCATAAGGTCACTTCCCACATCACATTCTTCTGCGAGCTGGGTTGGTTCCACTACCACAGATACCTCAGATTTATCCACTTTCCTCCACATCCACTGCCCCCACCCCGTCAAGCCTCCACCTGCTCTGACTAGATGGCAGTAATGCCCTCCCCACTAGTGTTCCCACTTCCACTTTTACTCATCTTAGGTTCATTTCCCACACAGCAACCAGAATCATCTTTAAAAAGTACAGATTAGATCATACCATACCTCTGGGCTTAAAACATTTGGTGCTTTTGTGTGGCTTTAAAATAAGTTGAAAATTCCTTGCCATGAAAAATAAAGCCCTGTGTCATCTGACTCCTGCCTACCCTTCTGAACGCACTTGGACCATCTTACCTCTGGTGTTTTCTGCTCATCAGTCAAGCCAGGCCATTCCCCACCTCTTCCTCCATGGCTGTTTCCTTCATGTTCTCCAGGCCTTACTTTGGATGTCACCACCCCAGAGCACCTTCCCCGGTCATGCTTTCTGACGTAGGTAGACATCCTCCTTTCAGAGCATTTTTATCTCCTCATTTAATTGTTTCCTTTCCAAGTGCTAGCCTCATCTGTGATTACTTTGCAATTATTTTTTCCTTGTTTCTTGTGGCCTCCACCCACCTGGAAAGCAAGCACCATGAGGGTAGTGCCCCACCTTTTTGGTTCACTTGCTTACATACTCACAGGTTAACACAGTCCTGGCCTCTAATAAGCTCTCAATACATAGTTACTGAATGACTGAATAAATGAGAAAAGCTATTTTAAATGCTTAGCACAGTGCCTGGCGCATAATGAGTGCCAAATATATATTAGGTAATTACATATTGGATATATGAACATCTATTTCACAGGGCTGGTAAAGCAATTAGTGATACAACATGCAGAAGGCACCAGCTGCAGCACTTGCTTCATTAAATTGCCAACCACCATTTGTTACATGCCTAGTGTCATCTTCACGTAGTGGACATGGAGTGGGTTGACACGTGGCTACTCAACATCTATACATTTGGGAGCCCCTGGAAATTTAACCAAAGGTTCAAGCTTTCATGTTGATATTATTCAGGTTTTAAAATCTCAAGCCCAAGTGTTGTGCTCCATGTAGAGAAGTATGAGACAAGTGAGCACATTTCTGGGGGGGCACAGCTTGTACCATGAAGTAAGATACCAAATAGGCTGCACTGTTGGAACCATCATTTATTCAAATATTCCATTAGCTTTCCCTTCCTACATGTGACAAAATCAATTTTGTTTGTGCTAGAATATTTGTTCTCTTGCAACAGGCATATGGATGGAAGACTTTTTAGATAATAACAGAAAAACCAGCAGCTGAAAAAAAATGTCTCAAACATAAGGGTCACCCCTGACAGGAAATTCATTCTGGGTGCTGGATCCTCCACTGAAGCAACCTGGAGCCCCATCTCATAGCGCCTCCTGCATCAAAGGCCCTCCTGGCACATGGACAAGGCTCATAAATGCTCATTAAGAGAACAGAAAAGTGAATTAAAGTCTAAACCAACACCTTATGCACAGTCTGAGAGGAAAGAACATGGAATGGAAACCTTTGAGTATTGGCTTTATGTCACTATCTTATTGTTTACTAGCTGCTGAACCAAAGACAAATTAGTTAATTCCCTGAAGGTTGTATTCTGAAACCAGAACACGGGAAATACTTTTAACTTTGCAGCATAGGATTGGTGGGGCACCAACTGGGAGATAAGCTGGCTACATGAATGAAGTGGATTATTTTTACTTTCCTCCCTTGCATCTGACCTCAGAAAATTAGCTCTCTTTTCCATCTTTTCTAATCTTCTCTGCCTCTCTATAGCTAAAGGAGACCCACAAACAAGAGTGGCTGTTAGTCTCTGTTATACATTCTGCTTCCCAGAAGACAAATCCAGACACTTTTGACTTTATGTGTTTTAATATTATTCAAAATAGGAGATAGTATATACAATAAGCACAGTCACTGATATTTTGTAATTCCCTCTGAAATAGCGAGAATCCCTGTAGATTCCTAACGAATGTCCTTATTCTTGGGGAAGGGCTCATCAAGCCTGCTTTCCCCTTCAATTCCTGAAATTCTTACTTCTAGTAGGGATATCCTTCAAGCAGTTATGAAGAGACATGCTTCTTGCTTGTCCAAAGTCTGTAATCTTTGAGGGTGTTTAGCCTGAGCAATTTCCATTAAAAAAAGATTTTATTTATTTATTTTTAGAGGCAGAGAAAGGGATAGAGGAAGAAAGGGAGAGAAACATCAATATGCGAGGGAAACATCAGTAGTTGACCTCTCACATGCCTCTAACCAGGGCCCTGGCCCACAACTCAGGCATGTGCTCTGACCAGGAATCGAACTGGCAACCTTTTAGTTTGTGGGATGACACCCAACCCACTGAGCCACACCAGTTTCCAAAACCCACTGAAGATTTCCATTTTAGCCGACTCTCTGCCCCACCCAGAAAGAATAACCTTGAATAGCCCTCACGTTGGATAATGATGTGGCCAGCAAGGGTTGTCTTTGAATAAAAAAGAAACCTGTAATAGGGTTTTTTGCTATCTTGATAATTCCCAGCACAATCCCCTATACTTGAAAGAAAACAAATTTCACTTGCAATTTTTTTCATTTCTGAAACGAGGTTGTTACTTAATTCACTCAATTCATCTGTTCCCAAACATTTACTGCGTCTTCCCTGTGCCAGGCCTTGTGCTAGGATCTCAAGATTAAAAGGATGAAAGAACTGTTCCCAACCTCGAACAGCTTCAAGTAGAGTGGGAGAGACGAAGCTGCTGGCAACACATGCATTAAAATCCTGTGAGAGGCACAGGAGAGGACACAGTAGATTAGAAAGGAGAGACGAGTTGATTCTTTGTAGACTGGTACTAGGAACTGAGTGTTAAGAGATGCTGTATTAATTATGATAATTATTCAAACAACATTTACCAGAGTTTCTGTGCGTCAGGAGTCTGGGCTTAGTGTAACTGGATGGTTCCCACACAGAGTTTTTCAGGAGGCTGAAACTGACACGTCAGCTGGGGCTGCAGCCAGCTTTCATCTTGACTGCTTGACTGGGAAGGGTCTGCTCCCGGGCTGCTGGGCGGAGGACCTCATCACAGCAAACTGGAGCCGGTGGAAGATGAGAGACACATTTACGGGAGAGGACCCCAAAGGAGCAGTCATAAAAGCACAAGCGAGGCCGGACCTGAGAATTTGAAATATTTGACTGGAGTTTAGGGTAGAATGGGCAGCAGTGATGGCAATGGTAGTGGTTGAAAATTAGGCTATAAAAATAGGAATAAAAGGGATAGGTTATGAATGTGTTTGTAAAGAGAAATAGAGGAAATTGAACTTCATCCCAAGGTGCTGGGGAGCAATTTTACGGATTTTTAAGCAGAGTCTTGATTACACAGTTACTGCTGAAAAATCACTCTTATGGCAGTTTCATTAAAGGGTTATGTGTACCACTTAACAATTGATCTCTCAGATTTTCCTAACCAACACACATGTCAGTTTCTCCGTTCTGTGAAAACAAGGTGTCCGAGGGCTCTGTGACTAGCCATCAACCTGTCACTAGATTCCTGGGTCCGTGTGTGGTGCTGGTTATGAAATGGCTAAAAAATGGACAGCTGATTTCTTTTTCTTGCTCAGGAAAACTGGGAAAATGTAGATCGGGAGCACTTGCCGGGTCATCCTTTAGAGGGATAAAATGTGATCAGCTTTTACAGATTGCTCACTTCAGCCCCCCTGATCGAGAACCACCCCATCTCTATCTTGAAGCCTTATTGTCCTGCAGTGGGAAAGTTTTGAAAAGACATTAGCGAAGCACTAAAAGACACAATGAATATGGGCACACTCTGGTGACCTTTTAGAGATTGAGAACATTTCTGAACTGGAACACAGTAGAGCAATGGTGCCTCAGTTCCTTGTTTGTAAAGTGCAAGTCTTGAGCACAGTGGAATATGAGGCCCCGGAGTTTCACATTTCTATAAAAGGCCTAATTACTTAGAAATCTGACTGTTTATTTTACTTTTAGGAATTAATCTGAGGGTAGGATATATATTCCCCGCATCAACCTTTTATTATTGCAAAATATGTAGAAGAGAAATTATTAAGGTAACTTTGGAACTTGTAAATGCATTTACTTCCCGCTGTACTGCTGACCGGCTGAACTTTTTTCTTCCCGGTCAGAATTTGCCATTTCCAAAGGGGAGTATGTAATGCATGAAAGGGGACAGCCTAAAGTAATTCAGTGGGAGAGACTGTCCCCCTGTTATCAGCCAGCTGGGGAATAGAAAGAGGCTGTGCATGTACCTGAGTGCCCAGACATCTTTCTCCGATTCATCTGTTTATGGAACAGAGTAACACTAAGACTGTGCAGCTAATTCAGACATATTCCTGTTGAGCTGAGAGGAGGCCTGTGTAGTTAGATAAAGGGCCTCTCTATTTACCACCAACAACAGGGGGTTCTTGACATCACCTGAAGATGGCAAAAGAATTTGTGGGGAATGCCGTAAATGCTTATTCTGCAATAAGAAATACATATAATTTGTGGCACATATTTTTTCATCAAAGGAAAATGTGGGATTTTGAGATATTACATTTGAGGTAGGTCTACCTCAATAAGAAAGTGGTGAGATCCTCTAATCAAGGCAAAGGTTCTGTTTAGAGGGCTGGGGCTATTTTTTTATTTCTTGTAAAGCCTTTTAGATTGGGTACATAAATGAAAAATTTACTGTTAACATTTTTTTAAAAATTGGGTTGGCCAAAAATTTCATTTGGTATTTTTCCATAATATGGTTCTAGTAGCACTTAGTAGTCTTTAACTTCATTTGAAACAATTTTGTTAGATTGTCTTCTGATGGCTTTCAAATTAGCATGATTTTTTTAAATATATTTTATTGATTATGCTATTACAGTTGTCCCATTCTCCCCTTCATTCCCCTGTACCATGCACGCCCCCTCCCACCCACCTTTCCCGCTTTAGTTCATGTCCATCTGTCGTAAGTTCTTTAACTTCTACATTTCCCACACTATTCTTGCTCTCCCCCTGTCTATTTTCTACCCACTGTCTATGCTACTTATTCTCTGCACCTTTTTCCCCTCTCACTGCCTCCCACTCCCCTATTGCTAACCTTCCATGTGATCTCCATTTCTGTGTTTCTGCTCCTGTTCTATTGTTGGCTTAGTTTGCTTTTGTTTTAGGTGTGGTTGTTAATATCTGTGAGTTTGCTGTCTTTTTATTGTTCACATTTTTTTATCTTCTTTTTCTTGGATAAGTCCCTTTAACATTTCATATAACAAGGGCTTGGTGATGAGGAACTCCTTTAACTTGACCTTATCTGAGAAGCACTTTATCTTCTCTTCCATTCTAAATGTCAGCTTTGCTGGATAGAGCAATCTTGGATGTAGGTCCTTGACTTTCATGACTTGGAATACTTTTTTCCAGCTCCTTTTTGCCTGCAAGGTTTCTTTTGAGAAATCAGCTGATAGTCTTATAGGCAATCCTTTGTAGGTGACTGTCTCCTTATCCCTTGCTGCTTCTAGAATTCTCTCCTTCATTTTAATCTTGACTAATGTAATTATGATGTGCCTTGGTGTGCTCCTCCATGGGTCCAACTTCTTTGGGACTCTCTGAGCTTCCTGGACTTCAAATTAGTGTGACTTTTTAAAAAACTTACCCAAATTGGTGAAATTTTGTGCAACCATTTTAATATTGAAGATGGAAGAAAATACTCAACATTTTCAGCATATTATGCTAAATTATTATTTCAAGAGAGATAAAAATGCAACTGAAACACAATAAAAAGATTTGTGTAGAGTATAGAGAAGGTGGTGTGACTGATTGAATGCGTCAAAAGTGGTTTGTGAAGTTTTGGGCTGGAGATTTCTCACTGGATGATATTACACAGTCTGGTAGACCAGTTAAAGTTGATAGTGATCAAATTGAGACATTAATTGAAGAATGATCAACATTATACCACATAGTAGCTGACATACTCAAAATATCAAAATCAATAAAGTTATTGATGAAAATGAAAAATGTGTCTTTTATTTTATAGAAAAAAACACGAAGAGTTTTTGGCCAACCCAACATTTTAGTGGGCCACATGTTCTAGGTTTAGTCAATCAACTTCTTACTTAACATCAGCAGGAGAGAAAGTATCCTCTTGGATCTGTTTACCTGTTCTTTGTGTAAGAATCCAGATGGTCATCAAATGTGTGTACTAAAATAGGTGAATTCAGAGTATTCAACTCAGAGCAGATACATGGTGCTGTGCTTAAAAAAAGTTATGCAAACATTAGAAAACTGTAAATGAGAATTGAAATTTGGAGCTTAGAGGTAGAAAATGTGATTAAAGTAAGTATGAGAGTTTTTAATTTTTTACTTTCCTGGGCAAGAGTAAAAAAAAATAGACAAATCTTATTTGCTTTTTTCTCTATCACATAAAAATAGAGTACAAAGTTGCTTTTGGCATTTAAATAGATTTTTGGTAGATAATATAGGAACCCTTGTTTAAGTCAACACAGTAGTATGGAGGCATGGAGTTAATAAATTCTTTACATGTATGATTTGACCATTACATTTGATAAAATAGAAAGAAAACATTAAATATGAACATATCTTTGTTTCCACCAATATTATGTTTTTTACTGGATCAAGTTGACCTCTTAAAAACTAGTCTAACTGAAACTACTTTGGTCATTTGAATAAATATCAACTCATTTCATTTAAAAATGTCAAATATATAGATAATCTTTTTTGGAGGAACTTATTTAAATGGATTGGAAAAAAGGTCCATGAAAACATAGCAGGGTAAGGCAACAGTGTTTATATTTATTCTTCATTTTAGCACAAGAGGTTTTTGTTTCCTTTCTTTTGTGCACATGAAATATAGCTGGTTTATGCCCCATAAATAGCATTAACCTTCTGCAGCTGAGAAGAGAGTGGCAGCATGCTTGACTAATGGCAGTTTAAAGTCTCTGATGCACAGTGATCAAATTAAATAAGGCTTCTGTGTTGTCAAGATTTAGAATCCACTGATGTGCCAACATTTATTCATCTGCTTTTTATTTTGCTTTGCAGGCTTGCAGGTCAGCTGCTCTGATTGCTCTGGTTGCCTTCCAGGACAAGCTGAGGCCAAAGGAACAGGCGCAGTTACAATTCCACTAGGTGGCAGTCTTTGTTGGATAACCCTCCTGCCCCTCATTTGCAACTAGGGGTTGCTATCTTCCTCCTCCCACCCTCCCTCCCTCCCTTTTCTCTCTTTCATGCTATTTTTGCCTTTTATTCCCAAGAAACATTTTATTTATGTCTTTATGAACATATTTATTATTTACTTTCTTACTGTCAGAACCTTTGTTCCCATCTCTGGGATAATGAGTTTCTGAATGCTTTAGCAGCAAGAGGGAACATTCCCTTACACTTAATAAATGTGCATAAAATACATAAAAGGTGACCATATTTTAAAAAGCAAACATAAAGCTTTCACTAAAAAGAAAACTACATAAAATAGCCAAAGACCAAATGTGAGTAGTGTAATTGCCCTGCTCTCCCTTGGAGAAAAGCCATGGGCAAAACCAGGTGCATTTGCTTCACTCACTGGTCAGGAGGGTTTGCTCCTGGCTGCTGGAATAGGCAGGTCAGACTGAGATCTGGAAACTTCCTCACGTCCATTTTGCTTTTAATCTTGGAAGGAGCCAGCCGTGTTCAGCCTTTCCAACATTTTATGGATGAGGATTGAGGGTGAAGGAGACCTGGTCCTCCTCCTTTTTGCTCTTCCTGGACTGGATGATCTCAGCATGGCCTGCAGCAGCAGGGAGAGTTGCATTAATCAGGGAAATCAATTTTACTAAACCTTGGGGCCCTGTGCAGGTGGGATGGAGATTGCAGAGCCAAATATATTGTTTTGTTCAATCCTTACTACTGTACTTTGTGCTGTAGATGGAGAAACTAAGAATAATAAAAGGCAATAGCTTTCCAAGGCTGTGTAATGTGTGACATCAGAGAAAAGATTCAGACCCAGGTCTACTTCAGGTCAAGACCCAAAGGGCCATCTAGGCTGCCCTAGACGGGTCAGACTTCTCCATGATTCCCTTTCTTTCCCTGTTGATCCCTGTCTCCACATTTTCCATCTTATTTTCTTATTCTTGAATCTTATTTCTCATCTCCCGGATCTTTACCAGATTCACATTTCACCATTGACATGACCCTGATTATTATCAATCACAATATTGTTTTAATTTCCATGACTTTGGTTATTAGTGAGGTGAGCATTTAGACGGGAAACACACATTACTTCTTTCGGGAGTAGCCAGTTCACATACTCTTCTTATATTTTTTTCCATTGATGTCTTTTCTTGATTTCTAGAGGTTTAGATATATTAAGTACATTACCTTTTTGTCACATTTTTTCAAATATTTTTAAAAATAACTTTTTAGTTGGTTTATGGATACTATTTTTCCATGTAGAAGGTTTAAATCTTTATAAATTTGAGTCTTAGTTATTTCTGCCATGATTCCTAGCTTTGTTGTCCTGTTACACAAACTTTTTCTCCTCAAGATTATAAAATACAATATCTTTTCTTTCACCCTTTTTAAAAAGCACTTTATTGAGGTGTAATTGACCTACAAAAGCTGTATATATTTAATGTATAAGACTTACTGAGTTTGGAGATAAGTACATTCATACACATGAAGCTGTCACAATCTGTGCCATAAACATATCCATGCCTTCTAAAGTTTCCTCTTGCCATCTTTATTTTTTATCTTTGTCACTTTTTTTTGTGATAAAAACACAACACACTCTAGCCTTTTAGCAGATTTTATGTATATGATACAGTACTGTTTACTACACTGTGCTGTGCAGTAAATCTGTAGGACTTATTGTTGTGTAACAGAAACTTTGTACCCTTTGAGAGGGATTTTTTAAACTTACTTGTTAACTTTCACATCTTTTTTTAAAAGACTTTATTTACTTATTTTTAGAGAGAGGGGAGGGGAGGGAGAAAGAGAGAGGGAGAAACATAAATGTGTGGTTGCCTCTTGCACAGCCCCCACTGGGATCTGCCCTGCAACCCAGGCATGTGCTCTGACTGGGAATCAAACTGTTGACCCTTTGGGTTACAGGCCCAGGCTTAATCCACTGAGCCACACCAGCCAAGGTCACATCTTTAATCCAACTATTATTTTTTGGTATGGTGTAAGGTAGAAATCTACCTTCATTTTATTTTGAGAATAATATACTTTTTGAAATAACAACAAAATGTATTAAGTACTAGGCACATAATAAACTTACTCTAGGAAGTAGGTACTATTTTTATTCCCATTTTCAGCAAAAGAAGATGAGGCTCAGAAAGTTTACATTATTTAACCAAGTCTAAATAAAAATATTTGACTTCAGGAATCATGAAACTCAGAATCTTTCAGCAGGTAGTCTGACTTCCGAGACTGGCCAAAGACTTAATAGTTTATTCTAAGAAATTTAAGTAGGATAACATTTTCCTCATAATTATATTTTTTAGCTTTATTTTTTCCTTTTAAACATTTAAAAAATAGATAGGAAAAAACAATGCAGTTTCAGATTGAATTATGAACAAATAAGGGTATTAAGGATAAATATATTGTCTAATATAGAGACTATAATATAAATATAAATCTGTGTCTTCCAAATCCACTTAATACATCTGAAAATGCTTCATCCCTCTCCATGAAGCATCTAGCCATGCTATCATTTGAACACTCTACCAATCCATTTTTAGTTGCCTTTCCTCCAAAGATGATGGAGGTTACTGACTACTGACTCTCTTGCTCCTGTTCTTTCTTGTGACAAATGGCCTAGATTTGCTGGTGTTTGGAATGCAGTCTGTAGCTTTGGAGCCTGCCCAAACTCACTTTCCTAAACTAATCTCACATGTTTCAGGCTCATTAACTCTCTGATCTAACAAGTTAAGTTCATTTGAGTTACATTTGTTAATTTACTCTGCTAGGGAATTACTCACACTGTGTGTGTGGCTGTGCCCCGGTGGCCTGAGAGAATGATCATTGTTTATTATGGGAGAGTCACTTTAGCGAGGGAAAAATTTAACTTCATCAATTTTACACATAGCCCCAGAGTTCATCTTTCTACACTTGACTTCTTGCATCCAGACACAACTTGTGAATGAAATAAAACCATCAAAGCAAAAGAGAAAACCAGTGTGCTCGAGACCTGGTATTGAGATATGGATATTATAGCATATAAATTATGAAGCAATTGTTTTGAACAAAAGTGATAGTGAAGTCAGCATCTCTTCTGACTCAAATAGAATTGACTTTCAAGTTTTGCAGGATGTAAATTGTACTCATGTTTTAAGAATCAGATAGTTAACAACAACAAAAAAACAAACCCTGAAACACATAAAATGAAAGAATATTTCACAACTGCTTTGAGAGTGCATGTCTTATTGGAGTGAGTTCTGAAAGTGGTTTGGTATTTGTTTGAAGACCAAAATCTAACTTCCATTTTGAAATCTTGCCTTGAATTTGGGTTCTGATGCAGTAGGTAACATTGGGCATGACCTGAGGTTAACCGGACTCTATTTGGAGCTATAGAATTTAGTAGTTGTCTCTTAGTAGCTTTTTCTGTGCTTGCATCTCTTTCTCTCTCATCTCACACACATTTGCATGCACACATCATAGCAGGAGCCACAGAGTGAAATGAGAGAAGCCATTTCTGAGTAACCATCTTGGGTGCTTTTGCAGAAGAAACCCACACTGGAGAAAATTAAACCTCCTTTAGTATCAGCAATGCCTGAATCTGAATAGTAGGTTTGAGGAAGAGTAAGAAATGTAGTAGATAAAAGACACTTAACTTAAACTCTGAATTCTACACAGTTGTAGTCAAGTACGGAGGACTTTAAAAACCTGGATGTAATCAGAGACATTGAAATTAAGAACAAACTTATAGTAACCAGAGGAGAGGCCGGAGGGAATAATGGGGGGGGGGCAATTGGGAAGGGTTTTCAGGAACATATATAACAGACACATGGACAAAAACAAAATGGTGTTGGATCAAGGGTGGGAGGTAGGGATGGCTGGGGGAGAATGGAGACAACTGTATTTGAACAACAATAAAAAAAGAAACAAAGACATTTAAAAAAAAACCAAGTCTAGCTTTTCTAAAAGAATAAAATAAAATAAAAACCTGGATATATCAAAGAGCCAATATCTCTATGTACAATCTGGGAAATGGAACAATACGAACTCAGGGATTCATAGAATCAGGGAAAGTTACAGAATCATTAAGGGAGAAAAAAGAGGATCTCTGGACCATATCAGGACAGTGCTATTTCTATAATTTGTTTTTAACTAGGGATTTTCACATATTTTTAAGTGAGGAGGAGGTGGAAGCCTCCTTCATAAGACACTTCAAAACCATGTTGCATATTGCATGTAGTTCACTGTGTAGGTAATTAAGCTTAAGTTAATTCTGGTAAATAATCAAGTTTAATCTATTGTATAAAGTCACTTAATGTGGCAGACTCTGACCAGCAGAGTCCACCTGTTGTGGCTGGAGATGAGAACAAATGCACAGGTGACAGCAATTCTGTGGGGGAAAAGGGACAGGCATGGCTAACTCTCTCAAGGGGAGAGCACCTATGAGTGTCTCGGCCACTCTCTCAAGAGGAGAGTGCTCCAAACTCGCCTAGACAGGCTTTTATTGTTTCTCTTGGGTCTTACATCAGCGAAGGATTTATTATCTATTACATGGAATATTATTGTCTGCATTTTAGGTACAATCAAGGAAATGAAAATAACATGCAGAGGGCAACGACAGCGAGTCAATTAGCTTTATCCTTGGGAAGATTCACGCAGGCTTTGGAAATTATTTTGAAGATAGACAATACACATTTGTTGTTTTAGACTAGGGTGATGGAGTTTTAGCAAGAGCAAGCCATAACAGTCTGTATGTATTTTCTAGGCCTGATTCTCACGGGAAAACTTGGTTTGAAGAGCTGGTTCCTGCCCACCACTTCACTTCTGTAGGTTTTCCATACAGAGCTGAGTCACATTTGCCAGACTAAAACAAACCAGTCCCCTACAACTTAACACCTGCACTTTCTTTTGTTACTATATGTCTTAGTGTAATTCTTTTTTATGTATTGTTGAAGAGAAATGGCAGAACTTGGTGGAATCTCTGACAACTTTATTTAACATTCTAGAAGGCAGAGCAGGTCAGTAGCCTCTTCCAGAGGGTGGTGTCTACTTAAGGCCTAGTGCTTGGGTTAATTTAGAAGAAAGAATTGTATGACATTACAGGTAGTGAAGAGCTTTATATCGCCTATGGAGCAAAACATTCAAATCTGAAGGAATCTGAGGTCAGGTCAGTAAATGACGTGTTCAAGGCCAGGATGGCAAGGCCAGGACTTGAAGGTAGCTCTCTAGGTCCTACTTCCTGTTCTTCACCTTCTGCTTCCTGACTTCACTGAATTTGTTTGTTCTGGCAAGGGATAAAGTCTGGTTTTATTCTGCATGGACTAAAATATACACTACCATTTACAGTACTCCAGAGAATAGAAACATAACAACATCATTGTTTTGCATTAATACTTCCATTTCCATCCATCTCAGTAATCAATCAGGACTTTTATCTTCTTGCCTGAAGAAACAAGGACATTTAATTCACAACAATATCCTTTTTTCTTTCTCTCAGTGACTCTATTAAATAAAACATGATGGATCACACTCCACATTTGCATGCCAGCAAAGACAGGGCCAAGGCTCTGCTGGAATAGAAAGGATCCTCTCCTTACCTAGACAACAGAGGTCAAATGGAGGTTAGCCCTGGGAAATGCTCAAATTCTGCACAAGTGAGCATTCTTCACTTAAGGAAATGTTTCCAATTAAGAGCAGGAATGAAAACTGGAAACTCTGCTAAAAATTAATAAATAAATTCCAATCAACAAAGACTGTAGTCCTGCCTAATTAAAGCTGGTTTTTAATAACACTTGATCCTTAGAGAGCTCAGCTGGAGTATACAATCTGAGTAAGTATTCACATTTCTATACTGGTCCTTTTGGTTTGTTCCCTCCTTCCCATAAAAATTAGGGAAGAGATTTTTTGAATCTCTGAATTTATTGAGACTGTTCATATTTCCTTTTCCTCAGAGTTCCCAGGGGTGCTTCTCTTTTATGTATGTTAGTGTGCCCCAATGTACCTTGCAATCTTTTGCATATGGAGGTGTTGACTATAGTGTTTTGACAGGACCATCAGGGTATTGTGCAGTCCCACCACGTGGTTTTGTGCAGACTGAAGATCACTTTTCCACTTCTACATTCTCTTCCACAGGGAGTTTATAGCTGGCTGAAAACTCAAGGTTAAATAGTGAGGTGTGGACTTGAGTGCAGGTTTCCTGCCTCTTGACGACAATGCTGCTTCCATAGATTCATTTAGTCATTCAAGAGATCCTGTTTTATACTGGGAGTGTAAAGATAAACAAGATACAGTGTCTTTCCAGAAGAACTTTACAGACTGGTGAGGGGTTATGGATAAATTAGCAATAATAATACAGCATGGTAAGTACCATGGAATGACGATGACTTTCTGTGGGAGCACATTGGAGAGGTTTATAGTGCCATATGAGGGTTAAGGAAAGTGTCCAGCGGAAGTAAACTCTAAGTGCAACCTGAAGGATGGAGAGGAGTGAAGTAAGGAAAGGCCTGGGGGAACTAGGCAAAGGGAATAATCTAATACAGGGAAGCCTGGCTCATCCAAAGAAAAATGTGCCATTTATGTACAGGATGGCTATATATTGGTAATGATGAGAGAAGAAACTGGAAACAGATATTGTTTAGGCTTCATAAGCTATGTTAAAGATTCTGAATTTGCTATTAATTACAATGAGAAATCATCAAATGAGTGTCAGAACAAGAACGACAAAAATATATTTGTGCTACAGAACAATTACTCAGGGTAGGGTGTAGGTGATAGATTAGATAAGATCAAAGGAACTGACCGCTCCTACCACAGCTAGAAATCTTTATCTATAAAATCATTAGCTACAGTTGATTAGAAGGAGCAAAGTTATTTAGGAAACAAGCAAATGTTCAAATTTCTACTGATTTGGCAACTAAATTTCATAGTCTTTCCAAGTTCCAAAAGTAAGATTCTTCTGTCACATTACCTAGTGGGGCAAAAGTGTGTCACTTGGCATGGTCTATTTATTACAGCTAGACTTGTAGAGGTCTCCCTCCTTAGAACAGGGAATCCTCAGCTGTTCCTAAGTTTTAAGTTTCTCTTACATGCTGGCTGGTGACTACAGTTCCGGTAGCAATGCTCACAGCTTTAGTGATACACTTCCTCATCCAAGGTTCCCCAAAAAGACTCCATCTCCCATGGTCTTAGTTTATAAGCTCTTGAATAATCAGAGATCCATCTAGTAGCACAGTCATTTTTTCCTGTTTCAATATTCCCTATTATTTAACTTTAACTCATATTTTCCAACTTTAATTCTCTATCTTATTAGAGGAGGAGACTATATGTGATTCTAAACCTGTGAACCCTTTAATGTATTATCAAAGAAGGTCGGTCACCCTTCCCCAAGGGTGCATGACCATGTACCATGGGGCCTGCCAATTCATTTTAGGGATCATTACACTGACTAAGTCGCATATATACATATACATATATATGTATGTGTGTACATGTATATATATGTATGTATATATATGTACACACACACAAGAGTTAAATAGTCCCCATTCATTTCTGTGCATAACAAAGGAAAAATAGAGTACATCTTGCCTGGGCCACTAGCTCCTCCTGACAGGAACCCAACATTTTGCTACATCTAGTTCAGGCCTCACGTTAATAGCAAACAGTATTGTTCTCAGAAATAAAGCTCACCCAAATCATACGAGGGGGCTGTTTGTAGGCCCTACTCACTTTTTTTCTTTCTTTTTCCTAATCACTTTTCAATCCCAGTGTGAGTTTGAATTTAGAGGTCTGGGTAGGTTACTTCTAAAGTTCAGAGAGAGCAGCTCACACACATTCCAGGAGGAACATAGAGAACAACCTTGCACAGGAGGGGATGACAGGAGGGGCTGCCCTGGGACCTCTGTCTCCCACAGCTGGCCCCTCTTCTTTTATTTCAGGCAGTTTTCTGTATTGAACAAGAAGTGTTAACTCCCACTTTCTATATAGTTGTTCAGGCTCAAACTAGACTTTATCAGTTCTCAAGAGCTCTTATCCTCCCCTACTCTCACATCACTTGCAGTGGTTTATTGTCTCACAGAAACCTTGATCTGACATCGTGCCATCCTAGATGTCAGAAACTCCCCCAGAACATGCCTGGTTGTCTCCAAGGAAAACTTTTAGGCAAAGTCATCCTAGGATCCTACACCCGTTTCCCCAGAACCTATAATGTTTGTTTAATTACCATTCCCTGAATTGATTTGAACTTTTAAAAGGGAAAATGGCTCAAAATCTCTGCATGCATTTTGTCCTTCGCAAACAGTGTCACAGTGCTGATGGGGCAGTGTTGCAGGGTGGGCGGGTGGTCTTCCATGTGGGATCCAGAGATGACACAGGCACCAGGCTGACTGGCCATCAAGGTGAAGGTGATAGATGCATTTGGACAAGAGAGGTGGTTATTTCAGTAAGGATTATCTGAGTAAGTTCAGAATAACCAGCTGTCTGTCTCCACAGGGAGCATCATTTGATGTAAGTGAAGACAAGGACAATGATCAAGTCTGAAAGAGAGTTAATTGAAAAGGAGTAGCTGCTCTGATCTGCAGATTGAGCTTCTTAGGAGGATTGGGGAAGTCAGAGCAAGTCAAACGATTTTACATGCACAGATTTTCCCTGGGAGACACCACACTATGACTTTATTGACCTCGAATCAGGAAGGGGCCAACTTCACAGCAGTTCAAAGGGTGTTGGTTTCCAAGGGATACCTGTCTTCATTGTGATGTTCATTAAAATGCCCCTTTTTTCCTTTTAGATCTAGACAAGCCTTTTAAAAATATCAAAGGAAAGGAAAATGAAAGAGTGGGGCATTTAGTATTTTACCTCCCCCCCACCCTGTTTTTATAACCAAATACCTCAACCTTTAGACCAAAAGATATCGAAATTTTGTTGAGCACTTATTTTTTTTATTAACTTTTCTGGGAATCAAGAATTAATAAGCATCTGTCTTAAAAGAGCCAGCATTTGTTTTATCTCAATGATTATGAACTTTATACTCTTAATTCTCTATCATGTATTTAAAACCTCTGCTCAACTGTCATCTTTTCAGACAAACTGTCTGGGGCCACTACCTTATCTACATGTGTCCCCATCAGTTTCTATCAAAATTACCCAGATGCATTTTCTTTGCAGTATTTAGTAGTATTGCATAATATTATATTACATACTTATTTGTTTATCTTTTCAATCTGGTTGACTGTGACCTCCAAGAAGGCAGGAACTTTGTTTAATTTACTATTGTTTCTTTTGCACCTATAATAGTGCCTGGCACTATTAAAATAAATGACCAAATACCCTGGGCAAGAATTTTTGTGTTTATTTCTAGTAAGCTATTTTACTGTTGTCTGTGTTTGGAAAGCTATCTTATTACATAATTAAAAGTTTTTAATGGCAAACAATAACAAAGAGATAAAAGTACCACTAACAATAAAGAACAAAAATGTCAATGGCACTGGTGGGAGAAACACCAGAAATTAAGAGCTAAAGAAATGAATGAAGTGTTACATCAATGAACAGCCTAAATATAAATACAGTTGACCCTCGAACAATTCTGGCTTGAACTGCTTAGGACCATTCAATACGTGGATTTTTAAAAATTGACCAGCACAGTTCAGGGAATCTGAAAGTTCATTTGGCCCACGCAGTTGAAACCTGAGCTGTTTAAGGGTCAACTAGTGGTTGGGAATCTGGGTATGTGGGGGACTGAATTAAGTTACATGTAGTTTTTTGACTACACAGGCTGTCAGTCCCCAGCCCCCAGCTGTTAAAGAGTCAACTGCATACTCCAAAAATAAGTTAGATGGAGTGAACTGAGTAAGAGCTGTAGCATAAATTTCATCATGCAGCTGATATATATGATACTATTAGGGTGACCAACTTTCATGAATGAACTCTGTGACTAGTCAGGCATTTTTTATTTAAGTTTTTGTTGTGATAAATATCAATTCACTCGAAGTTGTAAGAATTAATAAAGAAACATCCTGGAAGCCTTATGCCAGCAGAGTTGGTCAAGTACCACCTCTCTTTAAGGTCGGAGATTCACACCATTGATTTTAAGAAATGAAAAGAGGAGACTTCCAGTCCAATATGGCAAAATAAGAGGCCCCTGAACTTCCCTTCTCTCATGGGCACACAAAATCTACAGCTACATACAGAGAAATTCTTTCTAAAAGAAATCTAGAAACCAGTGAGCAACTCCTACACACTAGGTCTATGAGGAAAACACTCACATTGAAATGGGTGTGGAAGGCTGAGATCCACTCTGTCCATAAACCCCACCCCGACACAGGATATGCAAATATACAATTGCCAGCTTCTCACTTGGGAGGGAAGGATTTTGGACCAAGATCTAGTGTCTCAACTTTCAAGACTTCCACCTGAAAAATGGGTTCCCCAAACACCTAGCTCATGAGACCCACAGACCATAGCAAGCAAAGAAATTGTTCTATTTTTTTTAAAAATTAACTTTACCAGAGTAACAATGGCTAATAGTATTAGTTTCAAGTGTACAACTTCCTAATGAACATCTGTATATGCCATTGTGTGCTCAAAGTCTAGTCTCCTTGTGTCACTATGTATTTGACCCCCTTTACCCTCTTCATCCTCCCCTCAAACCTCTTCCCATCTAGTAAAAACCCTTTTATTACCTGTGTCTGTGAGTTTGAGAACACAGGTCTTAGTGGGCTCATGAAGACTCTCTGTGGCTATCTCCCAGGGCATAGCATAGAGGGAGCAGATCAATACTCCCATCTCTCAATCTTTCCTTGAAAGAGGCCTATGCATTCTTCAAAAGCTGCCATCTGAGAGTCAGGCTTCTAGTTGAGCATACAACTAGGGGCTGAATACATCTTCCCTGAGATTGGTAAGGTCAGTGAATATAGCATTCTCCCTCTGGTTTGCTCTAGGTTGTAGGTGTCTCCCTGGAAGGGATTAGTATTTCCATAGAGATGTCAAATTGCTCTTCAGAAAGGTTTGGAAATTATTTTATTCCCTCTTCAGCTGCAAATGAGAATAGTGGTTTCTCCTTATTTTTGCCAATATTGGTGACATTTTAAAAAAATCTATGACTTTTGGTCATTTTTTTAATGTGATGGTAGGCTTTTGTCTCTTTACTCTGGACCAGTAGTTCTTCACTCTGGCTGCTTGTGGATCTCTGGTGAACTTCTAAATAATGCTTGAGTCCCAGCCTGCATCCTGAGTTGCTCCCTGCTCAGGCTCAAGTGTTTAATAAGCATCTGATTTATTAGGGATAGGGGCATGGGTTTTTGGCAAAATGCATTTTGTGTGTGTGTTAATTAAACCTTTGTTTGGAGATAATTGTAGATTCCCTTGTAGTTGTAAGATACAGTTCAGAGGGATCCTGTATAACCTTTACCCCAAACTACAGGACAATATCATAACCAGGATATGGACAGTGATACACTAAAGATACAGAATATTTTCATCATCACACACAATCTCCCATGTTGCCTTACTTAGCCACACCCCCTTCCCTTCCACAGCAATTACTTCCTTAATCTTTGGCAACAACTGGTTGTTCAATTTTTCTATAATAATCTTTAATTCAACAGTGTTATTATATAAATTGAATCATACAGCATGCAACCTTTTCCCACTCAACATAATTCTGTGGTTACTCATGCCTTGTACATATCAATAGTTGTTTCTTTTTTATTGCTGGGTAGAATTCCATGATAAGGATGTATTGTACTAGAGTTTGTTTCACTATTCACCAAATGAAGGACATCTGAGTTGTTCCCAGTTTTTGCTGTTACGAACAAAGCTGCAATATACATTCATGTGCATATTTTTTTTTGTGTGTGTGTGTGTGTGAGCCTAGGTCTTCATTTCTCTGGGATACTAAGAGTCCTGTTGCTGGGTTATTTGAAGGTTGCATGTTTAGTTTTTAATGAAACTGTCAAATTGTTTTCCAGAGAGGTTTTATAGTTTTATCTTCACATCAGCAGTCCATGAGTAATGCAGTTTCTCTATATCCTCGCCAGAGTTTCTGTTTTCACTCTTTTTTTTTTTTTACTTTAGCCATTCTGATAGACATGTAATGGTAACTCACCATGGTTTTAATTTCATTTCCCTAGAGGCTAATGATGTTGAACATTTTTTCATGTGCTGATCTGTCATCTGTGTATCTTCTTTGGTGAAATGTCTGTTTATGTCATTTTCCCATTTTCTAATTGGGCTTTTTTTTTTTAAAGCTGATTTTGAGAGTTTATTATTATGGTCTTTTCATTCTCTTAACAGTACTGTTTGCAAAGAAAATATATATTTTTCTTTTTTTAAATTTTTTATTGATTTTAGAGAGACAGAGACATTGATTTGCTGTCCCACTTATTTATGCATTCATTGGTTGATTCTTGTATGTGCCCTGATCGAGGATCAAACCCACAACCTTGGCATACAGGAACAAAGTTCCAACCAACTGAGCTACCCGGCCAGGGACCTTTTGAGAAGAAAAGATTTTAAAATTAAACCCAACTCATCAAGTATTTTTTTATAGATCATGCTTTTGGTGTCAAATATAAGAACACTTTACTTAGACCTACATTTTGAAGATTTTCTATTATATTTTTTCCTAAAAGTTTTATAGTTTACATTTAAGTCTGTGATCCATTTTGAGTTAATGTTTGTGTGTGTGTGTTCCTACTTTTTCTCTATAGATGTTCAGTTGCTTGAGCACCATTTATTGCAAAGGCAATCTTTTCTCCACTGAATTGTTTTGTACCTTTGTCATAAATCTGCATATTTGTATGAGGCTACTTCTGGGTTCTCCCTTTTGTTCAATTGGTGTATGAATTTATTCCTCTGGCAATACTACCATCTTGATTACTGTAGCTAACTAATATATAATGTATACTAATTCTTCATACTTTATTTTCACATTGTTTTACTTTTCCAGTTGCTTTGCCTTTCCATATAAATTTTTGAATGATTGTGTATACATCTACAAAAGGTATTGCTAGGATTTTAATAGGAATTGTGTTAAAACTATACATCAGTTTGGAGAGAATTGACATCTTTACTATGTTTAAGCTTCCAATTAGTGAATACAGTATGTCTCTGCATTTATTGATTTTCTTTGTTTCATCAATGTTTTACAGTTTTTAGCATACATATCCTGCATATGTTTTGTTAGTTTTATATATAAGTGTTTACTTTTTTAAGCAACTGGAAATAGTATTGATTTTTAAATTTTAGTATCTTCACACACACACACACACACACACACACACACACACACACACACAGTACTTTGTGACCTTGCTGAACTAATTTATTTGTTCTGTGATTTTTTTTTTTGGGGGGGTGCTGATTCCTTGGCAGTTTCTATTAGAAAATTATGTCATCTGCAAATGCTTTTATACTTTTTTCTTTTTCTTATTTTTTGTTATGCAGAAATTTTACTTCTTTTTCTTGCCTTGTTGCACTGACTAGAAATTTCAGCACTATGTTGAATAAGAGTGGTAAGAGTAGAAATCCTTGAATTGTTCTTAATCTCAAGGGGAAAACATTTAGTCTTTCATCATTAAGTATAATGTTAGCTGCAGTTTTTTTTATTGGTACACTTTATCAGGTTTAGAAAGCTCTCCTCTGTATTTTTTTGAACTTTAAAAAAACCATGAATGGGTATTAAATTTTGTCAATTGCTTTTTCTGCATCATTGTTAAGATCATGTGGCTTTTTTCTGGTAATATGAAAACCCAGGGAACTCACCACCATGTTCTCCCACTAGTGCTGTTATCCCTAATTGGATTTTCTTCTCTCCATCTTTCAGAGACTTCTTGTGTTTGTTGTAGAAGTCTTCTATAAGCCAGTGCTTAGGGGTTTTAGTTGTACTTAGCAGGAAGAATAGGGAAATGTGTCCACTCCCTCTTCTCAGAAGTGAATGTTTCCTATGCACATATTTTTAGATGTGGCTGCATTGGATGCCTTATATTGACAAATAATGAGAAATCATGTATTTACATAGAGCAGCTACCCTTCTTTGCTGTTCTGAATGATTGCCTGCTTTAGCAAACACAATTTAAATTAAATGTTTTTCATTACTAAATAAGCTGCTATTTTGTTTCATGTTTCAAATAAATATCTGTCTCTATGTAATCATCTCTTGTTACATGTTATTCTATTACTTCTCAATGGGATCTCTAGTTGGGCCTCTTGTGTGGGACGAGTGCAGATTTTAGGGGAGGCATAGCTGCCTTCATGCGTATTACCCTTGGGTATGGTCTCTTAGGGAAATGCTAGGGAAACAATAGGAAGGGAGAAGGAGGCAGACATTATATAGAGTCTACATGTTAAGTACTTTACACATTTTATTTAATCTTACAGCAGTGTTGTTACACCCCTATTTTTCATCTGGGATCATAGTTTAGAGGGGTTAAGATTATTTAAACTGATGTGTTAGGATTACTATTTAACGCTAAGTTTGTATACTGATAACAACTTTAGCTATTCTTTCAATCTGCCTTCACCAAGTCATGAGATCATCACACATTTATACCGAAGTTTTTCTCTGAGTTTCTGTACTGTCTATTCTGAAGGATACACTGTAGATATGACAGTATAGTAGAAATAAGATTTAGATCTCCTGCTAACTTCACTAACTATCATATAAGCTTTAAAATGATATCTAGCCAATGAAACATAGCATATCTCTTTTGTAATATTTCAGTCTAGGCAACTAGATTCATGAAAACAGACAAAACACCTTCTGAAAAGAAGTATGGGCTAAAGATTTTAGGGAGAAAGAAAAAAATTATCAAAGAATCACAATGAAAGAGTGCTGGATAGAGAAATTTGTATCTCATGAAAGCATCACTAGCAGTTTAGCACAAGAAACATTTTAAATATTAAAAATGAGAGTATTTTGACTCAGTCAAATGTCATCTAAAGATAAATGTGGGAAATAATGTGAATGGATAAGTTAGGTAATACAATTTTGGTTCAAAATAGATGTATCAATATAACATACAAAAATTATATGATATAATATTCAGAAAGCAGTATATTTCAGCTAAAACACTGTAGTTTTTTAATTAATGTTAATTTTTTGAAATATGACAATGATATTGTGTATACATAGGAGAACATCATCATTTAGAAGAAACTAAAAATGGAACTGCCTTTTGATCCAGCAATTCCATTGCTGGGATTATACCCTAAGAATCTTGAAACACCAACTCAAAAGAACCTATGCACCCTAATGTTCATAGCAGCACAATTTACAGTAGCCAAGTATTGGAAGCAATCTAAGTGTCCATCAGTAAATGAATGGATCAAAAAACTATGGTACATTTACACAAGGGAATTCTACCCGGCAGAAGGAAAAAGGAGCTCCTACCCTTTGCGACAACATGGATGGAACTGCAAAGCATTATGCTAAGCGAAATAAGCCAGGTGGTGAAAGACAAATACCAAATGATCTCTCCTTTAAGTGCAACCTAATCAACAAAACAAACAAGCAAGGAAAATATGATCAGAGACATTGAAATTAAGAACAATCTGACAGTAACCAGAGGGGAGGTGGGAGGGGATAATGGGGGGGTTGGTTTCAGGAACAACTATAAAGGACACATGGACAAAACCAAGGGGGGATGGAATGAGGGGAGGGAGGTGGAGATGGCTGGGGTGGGGAGGAGTGGTGGGGGGTAAATTCAGACAACTGTACTTGAACAACAATAAAATAATTTGAAAAAGGAAAATGCCTACTGAAGTATTTTGATGTGAAATGTCATGATGTTTGCAACTTGCCTTCAAATGGTTCAGGAAAAAAGCCACTTTGAATATTTGTTCCCATGTTCCCTTTACTTTTCCATCATCTTCTCCCTTAGGCACAATACATAGGGTCCAAAATGCTCTTAGGGATCCACAAAAATGTTTTGTTTTAAAAGTAAAAGACAAAAGATGATTTTCCAGGTTGAAGAAATGTTTTAATATATAATATTAATAATTCATCTTTATGGCAATATAGCATAAAGTATAATTTTAATCTATTTCTATGGAGGAAAAGACACACACATTGCCTAGGGCCCACAAAAGCCACGCAGCAACCCTATTTGCTGCTTGATGCGGACTCTGGCCAGTGGTGTCCATGGTGTTGTAGATGCAAGGAACAAATTCACATGGACTACTGAAGTCCTGAGGAGAAAAAGGGATGGCATGGCCACTCTCTGAGAGAAAGAGAGCGCCTCAACCCTTGCCCGGACAGGCGTTTATTGCTTTCTAATAGCATACATCCAGGAGAGTTCTCATTCATTATGCTCAGGTTTGCTTTAGGTAATTACTTTTTACAGATAACACAGGAAAGGATGCTACTGATTGCTTCTTACAGATTAACAAAGAAAGAATGTTGCAAATGCAAGGGAACAATAAGAGTGATTGGTATGGTTACACTCCATCCTTGGGAGAAATAGCACAGCCTTTAGGAAGTTACTCTAAAGATATGCAGTAAATATTTGCAGCTTCAATTCAGGGTGAGGGACTTTTAGTAAAAGCAAGCCTCAAAGCAGCCTAGGTATAATGTAGGCCTGGTTTCCCACAGGAAAGCTGATCTGTGGGTTTGGCTCCTGTGTACCACTTGTGCCTGTGGGTTTTCTGATAGGGCTGGGCTACATTTGCCATTGCCAGGCAGATCAGTTCCCTGTAGTTGCTATTAGAATTTTTTTTAAATCCTCAAATGAGGACGTTTTCACTGCTTTTGGGAGGGGGGCAGAGAGAGAGAATGATAGCTAGAGATACATTGATGTGAGATACATTGATTGGTTGCCCCATAGGTGTCCCGAAGAGGAGATCAAACTGCAAGTAGTTATGCAGTTATGCACCCTGACTGGGGATTGATGTCTCAACCATTCATTTTATGGGATGGTTCTCCAACTAACTGAGCCACACTGGTCAGGGCTGGAATTTAAGCTCCATGAGGGCAGAGATCAGTGGTGTTGTCCCCCTCTGTATCACAGACTGTCAACGTAGTGCCTGGTAAGGGACCTAGTCTCAATTAGCATTTGTTGATTGAGTGAAAGGATCACTTTGACTGCATTTTATGAATGCTGGACATATTCTTCTATTAAAAGTGTATGAACCACTCTTCCATAAGCCAAGTATACATTTATTTTGGATTATCAAACATTTATTTTTTCAATATATTTTATTGATTATGCTATTACAGTTGTCCCATTTCTCCCTCATCATTCCCCTCCACCCTGCAGACCCCCTCCCACCCACATTTCCCCACTTTAGTTCATGTCCATGTATCATAAGTTCTTTAGTTTCTACATTTCCCACACTATTCTTGCCCTCCCCCTGTCTATTTTCTACCCACCATCTATGCTACTTATTCTCTATGCTTTTCCCCCTCTCTCCTCCTCCCACTCCCCTGTTGCTAACCCTTCATGTGATCTCCTTTTCTGTTCGTGTTCTAAGTGTTTGCTTAGTTTGCTTTTGTTTTAGGTATGGTTGTTAATATCTGTGAATTTGCTGTCTTTTTACTGTCATATCTCTTCTCTTCTTTTTCTTAGGTAAGTCCCTTTAACATTTCATATAATAAGGGCTTGATGATGATGAACTCCTTTAACTTGACCTTATCTGAGAAGCACTTTATCTTCCCTTCCATTCTAAATGACAGCTTTGCTGGATAGAGCAATCTTGGATGTGGGTCCTTGCCTTTCAAGACTTCAAATATTTCTTTCCAGCCCCTTCTTGCCTGGAAGGTCTCTTTTGAGAAATCAGCTGACAGTCTGATGGGAACTCCTTTGTAGGTGACTCTGCCTTTATCCTTTGCTGCTTCTAGAATTCTCTCCTTCATTTTAATCTTGGCTAATGTAATTATGATGTTCTGTGGTGTTTTCCTCCTTGGGTCTACCTTCTTTGGGACTCTCTGAGCTTCCTTGACTTCCTGGAAGTCTATTTCCTTTGCCAGATTGGGGAAGTTCTCGTTTATTATTTGTTCAAATAAGTTTCCCACTTGTTGCTCTTCTTCTTCCCCTTCTGATACCCCTATAATTGAGATGTTGGGACATTTAAAGATGTCCTGGAGGTTCCTAAACTTCTCATTTTGTTGAATACTTGTTTCTCCCTTGTTTGGTTGTTTCTTTCTTCCTTCTGGTCCACTCCATTGATTTGAGTCTCAGTTTTCCTCCCATGTCTATTGGTTCCCTGTGTATTTTCCTTCATTTCACTTATTGTAGCTTTCATTTGTTCATCTAATTTGTGACCAAAATCAACCAATTCTGTGAGCATCCTGATCACCAGAGCTTTGAACTATGCATCTGATAGGCTGGCTATCTCTTTGTCGCTTAGATGAATTGGCTCTGGGGCTTTGATCTGTTCTCCCATTTGAGCCATTTTTTGGGGGGAGCAGGGGTCTGGTCATGGCTATTACATAGTGAGGGGTGGAGCCTTAGGTGTTCCACAGGGCAGGGCATCCCAGTTGATGGGTAGTCTGTGGGGGCACGGTCTGAGAGGGAACAATGGCCCTTGCTCAACTCTCTCTCGGATTCCAGTCCCTTCTGCCACTTCCCCTTAGCCTGGATTATCTGTGCATGAATTTGGGACCACCTGGTGATCCAGCCGCCTTGCATGGCCTCACTGGGTCTGCACAGTTGCCACCCCATGCCCAGGGTCTGCTAGCTGCCACCTGTGCGCCTGAGGTCTGCTAGCTTCTGCTGCCTGTGTGTCCAGTCTGCCACCCTCCACTTTTCCCTGCCGTGACTCTGCCCATCATACCGGTCTGGATGAATGGTTGTTGGACTTCTATAGAGTTCAATTTTCTACCAGTTCTGGTGGTTTTCTTGTTTCTAAATCTTTGTTGTCCTTAAGTTTGGTTGTGAGAGGAGGCACAGTATGTCCACCTACACCTCCATCTTGGCCGGAAGTCCTATCAAACATTTCTTATTACTAACATCTCTTTCCCTCCTTATCAGTGTGGAGAATTGAGAACTGACTACATTGGAAGGAAGGTATGGATCAAGGAATGAGCAGTCATTTGTTGACCACTCACTACATGATAGTCAGTGACCTACATACCAGATATCTTTTTCATGCTTTAAGCCCAATATATTTGCCTCTAGGAGGAAAAAGCATAACAATTTAATGAATTTTTTTGTAGATAATTTGCATACAGCAACAGTAGCAACAACAATGTAATAATAAACATTTGTTGATGCTTATCATGTATCAGAAAATGTGTTTAAAAATATTTGACGAGAATGATCTAATTTATTCCTTATAAAAGATCTCACATATAAAAACTAAAAATATCTCACCTTATTTATTTTATTTTTAAAGATTTTATTTACTTATTTTTAGAGAGATGGGAAGGGAAGGGCAGGAGAGGGAGAGAAACATCAATGTGAGGTTGCCTCTCACTAACTGAGGACTTGATCCACACCCCAGGCATGTGCCCTGATTGGGAATCAAGCTAGTGATCCTTTGCTCACTAGTTTGCAGCCCATGCTCAGTCCACTGAACTACACCAGCCAGGGCTAACAATATTTCACTTTAGATAAGCAAACTGGGGACTGAGGAGTTTGGCGACTCTGCCAATACTGCACAGTGGTATTAGGAGAAAGTGGTAGGGCCAGGGCTTGAATCCAGGGCACTGGACTCAGAAGTACATATGCTTTGCTCCATTCTGCCTCCCATGTGTCTCAGTTGTTAGTGTCTTTAACAAGCTGCCTGTGAAAGCTTGGGTGATTATTTTTTTATTTTTATTTTTTTTCAAATAGCTTGCACTTGTGTGCATAAACAGTTTTGGATTATGTGCCTCACTTACAACTGCCATCGATAGTGATGTCTAAAAGTGAGGGATTTGAAACCACTTTGTGATTCCAGGAAAGAGAAAAGGGTGTTGAAAGAAAGTTGTAAAGATCCTTTTGCTACAACCTGATGCCCTGGAGTCAACACCCTAATGGAGAGAGCAGTATGCTGTGGGGTCCCTGGGAAGAGTGAGCATTACTGCAAAGCCTTTCATGTGTCCATTGGCCTGGCTGTAGTAGGCAGTTAGACAGCCTGACTCAGGGTCCATTAAGCTTACCCTGAGTTCCAGCTTCTCTGTCTTTAGCACAGGGCAGAGCTGCAAATTTGGGTCTGCTAACCTGAAGTCCTGTCTGTAGGAGGTAAGCAAGAGCCTTTAACACCAAAGTATCTAAGATTGAGTGGGGCTGTTGCTACGCCTGCCCTGATCACAGCTTTGACTGTGGAAAAAACAGGGATGTATCCAAGATCTGCAGGTTGCCTGTAAGCCCTAATCTCCTAGGAGAATGAATAAAAACAGTTATATTTTAGGCAAGATTGACAGAATAGCTGCTGAATTATGAGCCCTGTGAGGAATAATCTGTTTTTTGTTTAAGAGATTGGCAGACACACAGGGCTTATATTTAGGCAATGAGCAGACATGAATGAATAAGTGAATGAATCCCTCCCTATGGAGATTGGTCTTCTTCCCTAGGTGAACCCATTGGGAAAACAGTGGAAATTAACAGTGGAAAATTATAATGGTGGGAAAGTGTAACCCACCCCACCATTCTTTTGACCTTGTGTCTATAAGTGCTGATTCTAATATGTAGCTAGTAGATGAACAACAGGTTTATATATGAATCCTAAGGACTCACTTCAGAAGATACAGACTCCAATCTTCAAGCATCTAAGCTCTGGGAGATTTGCTGACCTTCATCTATGAAGCCAGGATGACATGAATCCAGGATAACTAAACCAGGATGACACACACACACACCAGATCATCACTTGCCCTATCAGAAGGGACTGTGCTGGTCTGCATGTAGGGAACATTACAACCCCCTCCCTTGATCTCTTTGTCCTGTTCCCCTCTCCCTCATAAAAACCTCTGCCTTCACTGAGATTTGGAGATGGGCTTTGTGACATGAGTCCCCCAATTTCCAGGAGATAGGCTTTGTGACCTAAGGCCCCCATCTTCCAGGAGTTAGGCTTTGTGACATGAGGCCCCCATCTTCCAGGAGATAGGCTTTGTGACATGAGTCTCCCATCTTCCAGGTGGCCAGCATTTTTAAATAAACCTTTACATCACTTTCCTTTACATCAGCACCTGCTTCTCGAGTATTGGCTTTCATAGCAGCAGGCAGCTGAACCTGCATATGGTTATATAAGGGATTCGGTAACATTTAATCTATTTTTCTTATTGTACCTTCTGCGATCTATTATATTTACTGGCTTTATTACATACTGGGGAGCCTGAAGAGGGCTCACAGTTCAATCAGGAAGGCAAACCAAATATGAAGCTTGTTAAAGTAGAATACCATACGCAGGGAAGTAGAGGTATGAAGCGAGCATTATGGGAGTAGGACCGGGAGAGTAATTGATTTATACGGGTGGAAGCTTAGAGTCAGCATCTTGAGGGAGATTGTTTTGAGCTGGTCTTAGGAGTTCACCTGCCAACCACAAGGCAGAGGGTCAGGAAGAGGGTGAACACATGTAAGATTACTGAGTAGGGAGAAAGTGTGTCCCATTTTGGAAACTGCAAGAAAGGATGCATAGAAAGGATGGGGGCAGGGAAGGTGGAAGTTGGGCAGATGGGAAGGTGTTTTATCCAGTATGTAAAGAGATTTGCACTTAATATCATTGGGCTGAAGAGCCACTGAACAATTCTTAGCAGAGTAACATTTGACTTTTGGAAAGATCTCAGGGACAAATTGGAATGGAGTAAGACAGCAGGAAGGAAAATGCTGGAGACTGTTGGAGGAGCCTGCTGCATCACTTCAGGATGTTGGGGCTTGAAAAACCATTGGATTGGCCAAAAAGTCCCTTTATTTTTTTCCTTAAAATAAAAGACATTTTTCATTTTCACTAATAACTTGATTGATTTGGATATTTTGAGTATGTTGGCTCTGTCCTGTGTGGTATAATGTTGATTGTTCTCAACTAATGTCTCGACTTGATTGCTATCAGCTTCAGCTGGTTTGCCCAGCCATGGAGCATCCATCATCCAGGAAGAAATCTCTAGCACAGAACTTCGCAAAGCACTTTTGACACGTTTGATCAGTCACAGTACCTTCCCCATACACACATGAATCTTTTTTTGCATTTCAGTTGCATTTTTTTTACCTTTCTTGAAATAATGAAACATAATATGCCAAAAATGTTGTGTACTTTCTTCCATCTTCAAAATTAATTGCCTACACAAAAGCTCACCAATTTTGATGTTTTTTTTTTTTAAATGACAGTGATCAAAAACTAATCTAACAAAATGGTTTCAATGAAGTTAAATACAACTAAATACTAATAGAGTTATCTTACAGAAAAAGACAAATGAACTTTTGGCCATCCCAAAACTACAGGGTGAGTATTGTTTCAGGTTCAGATGGAGGAATAAAGTGTGTCCCAAGCAGCAGAGGCAGCATGACCAAAAAGCCCCATCCATTCTCAGCAGAAAACTGAGGAAGATTAAGCTGTTCAATTTGCAAGAGGCACTGGGTATATCAAGCAATTAAAGGAAGAGGAGGCTGGAAATGTAGGTTGGAAGAAAACCAGTGAGATGCTGAAGGCTTTTAATGCTAGGACAGTTAATGCAAGACAGTTACAGAGCAGGGCAGCATCCCAGTTAACTGTCAGCATTTCTAATGAAGGAACCATCACATCTCTGTTTTAGAGACAAAGGTGATCCAAAGCATGGGGAGACCTGACAGGAGGAGGGGAAGAGGGAGTGGGAGGAAGGAGAGGGGTAAAAGGAAGAGGAGGGGGAGGGAAGAAAAAGGGGAAAGGGGAGGAGAAAAGGGAAGTGGAGAAGGAAAGAAAGAGGAGGGGGAAGGAGTGGGGCAGGAGGAAAACTGCAATAATTCAGACAGGAGATGATGAGGCTCTGTACCAAGATATGGCTGTAAGAATAAATTTCATCTCTTAGATCAAAAAACAGATTATTCTTTACAGGGCTCATAATGGGGACACCGTTTAGTAGCTGTTCTGCTTAAAATATGACTGGTCCTGTCCATTCTCTTGGCAGATTTGGGCTTACAGGTAACCTGCAGATCTTAGATATCTCCTAGTTTTTCCATTTTTTCCATGGTCAGTAGTGTAGTGTGCTCAAGCCAGTTAGGCACTTTAAGTGGCAGTGTAGTACCTCATCGATGCTTGTATAGCAGAAACTTTCTCCCTAGAGCCAGAGTTAGTACAGGACACATGGGTATGGATTACAGAATTAAGAGGAAATGTGTTCATTGTACCTCTTTATAATTCTGGCACCCAATGTGAAAAAATGATCTTTAGCATCAATGTCCTAAAGTAAACAAGATATCAAGATCTCACACTTCATTATTTAGAAGTAAAAAGTCAATTTGTAATTTTTAGATTTTTGTTGTTGTTATTTGTATATTTCCTTTAAGCAGATGGTTAGATTGGTCCAAATTGCTGAGCTCCTTTTAACTGAGAAGAGGTGCTATTCAAGGACTCTCCTTTGTTTTACTCTTTTGGGTTCAAATTCCTTTGCACATGTATGTGTATGAGTATATGACTTTAAGGGCTGGGTTGGAGAAGGCGATGTGGTGATTATTCTGAGAAGGAAATGAGTTGATAAATGTGAACACAGAACACCTATGCTGAGTGTACCAGAAATTCACTCTTGTTCAAACTCTGCAACTTTTCTTAAAATTCTGGAAGAGATTTTAGTACAAAGTAAGTCTAATTTATGTAATGACACAATCATAGTATCTATGATACCCAGCTACTAGTTAATTCTGCAAGTTGAATAATTGATTCTCATTATTTGTGAATAGAAGTAGCAGTAGGAGTCAAGTTAATTCCCAAGGGCCCACTTCTTTTTTGTCCCTGATATGCAGTACAGTTACTGATACCAACTTACTTTACAAAATAAAATGTAAAATAGTGTGGTAGCCTGGGTTAATGTTTCCATTTCTTCACTTCCTCTCGTATCACCATCACCACCCACAGCCTTTTTCAAGTCACTTTGCAGAAAATTTCATCAGAGGGTATGGGTATTCTTCCAATCCTACTGGTTTGTCACAATGTCCATTTCTGAGAAGAGGCCTTAAAAGATATTGTGTGTTTCTATCACTTACACTTCTTTCATTTTTTTTTGAGAGGAACATATCCCAGGGAGCTGTAGCTACAAAGAAAATGAAAAATGCATGGAGTTCTTAATCTGACCTGTGTCCTGAAGCAGAACTTTCCTCGGCTAGTCTCAGGTTTATGTGAAAAAACAAACAAACATTTGTTGCTGTAAGCCACTATAATTTTGATATTTTTTTTTTGCTACACAGAAAACGCTGACTAATATCATTAGGAATTTCCAATTTCCTCAACTGGCCTCATTGTGGATAATGAGACACAGGCAGGACTATGCCAAGTGTTATGCCTAATCGGTGTACCTGTACTTCAGAGTCTATTTGTCAGTTAACTCACCACTATTCTCAAATCAAATCCATCAAAGTCATTCTCAAAGCAAATTAAAAGCCCCCCACTAATTTGGAAGTATCCAGGCTTTGACCTTTAAAAAGCTATCTTCAAATCTAAAATGTATATCTGTTTTTGAGAAACATCAGATTAATATGGGAAAAGAAGTGTGGAATATCAGAGGACCCGCAATCTTTGAATTTTATTTACCTAGGTCTAGTGGTGGGCATCTCAAAGAGTGTGGCACAGACATCACACAGTACAAAAATACAACATCAGAAGTCCAGTTCTAGTCCAGTCTACTTGCTGGGACATTATGGTATTTAACTCTTTGAGTCACAGCTTATCCATTTGTTAAACAGGAAAAATCATAACTGTTCCAGTTATCAAAGAGAATTTTGTTATGGTCATTGCATTGGATGGAGTTGCTCAAAAACTCTAAAGCATAACACAAATGTCAGATACACTGATTCTCATCATCAAATATCCTTACAGGGAGTTTCAGTGTTTTTATTTTTTTTTAAATGCCTTCTCTGTGTTATAAGTTTTGTGGCCATCACTCATCACAAAGTACATTTCAGAAATATGGATCAGTAGCTAGAATTCATGAGTTACAGTTCCCAAATATTTTCCAGGTGTTTTTTTCTTTGTTCCACTTGGCCAATATTGTGGAACTTTTATTTTTACTTTTTTCATCTATATCAGAGTGAGTATAATCAAGCTTGACTTTTCTCTTTTTTTTTTAACATTTTTTAAATTCTTGTTCAAGTACAGTTTTCTACCTTTTTCCACCACCCCTCCTCACCACCCCAGACCTCCCCACCTCCCTCCCCTGTTTCCACCAACCCTTGTTATTATCCACGTGTCCTTTTTCATTGTTCCTGCAAACCCTTCACCCTTCTCCCTTATAATCCCCTCCCCTATCCCCTCTGGTCACTGTCAGCCTGTTCTCAACTTCAGTGTCTTTGGTTGTATTTTGTTTGCTTGTTTGTTCTGTTGATTAGATTACTGTTAAAGGTGAGATCATATGGTACTTGTCCCTTACCACCTGGCTTATTTCACTTAGCATAATGCTCTCCAGATCCATCCATGCTGTCACAAAGGGTAGGAGTTCTTTCTTTCTGCTGCATAGAATTCCATTGTGTAAATGTACCACAGTTTTTTGATCCATTCATTTACTGATGGGCACTTAGGTTGCTTTCAGCGCTTGGCTATTGTTGATTGTGCTGCTATGGACATTGGGGTGCATAGGTTATTTTGGATTTATGTTTCAGGGTTCTTAGGATATAATCCTAGCAGTGAAATTGCCAGGTGAAAAGGCAGTTCATTTTTAGTTTTTTGAGGAAATTCCATACTGTTTTCCATAGTGGTTGCACCAGTCTGCAGTCCCACCAACAGTGCATTAGGGTCCCCTTTTCTCCACAACATCTCCAACACTTGTTTGTTGCTTTATGATGACGTTCTGACTGGTGTGAAGTGTTATCTCATTGTGATATTAATTTGCATTTCTCTGATAGCTAGAGATAGCTAGCTACAGAGCAACTTTCCATATGTTTCTGGACCCTCTGTGTCCTCCTTGGAGAAGTGTCTGTTCAAGTCCTTTGCCCATTTTGTAATTGGGTTGCTTGTCTTGTTAGCATGGAGTCATGTGAGTTCTTTATATATTTTGGAAATCAAACCCTTGTCTGAGGTATCATTGGCAAATACGTTTTCCCATACAGTTGGTTCCCTTTTCATTTTAATGCAGTTTTCTTTAACTGTGCTGAAACTTTTTATTTTGATGGGATCCCATTTGTTTACTTATTTATTTTTTTATGTCCCTTGCACTAGAGGACATATAAGAGAAAATATTGCAACATGGAATATCCAAGATTTTCCTGCCTATGTTCTCCTCTCAGACTTTTATGGTGTCATGACTTATATCTAAATTTTTTATCCACCTTGAATTTATTTTTGTGTATGGTGTAAGTTGGTGCTCAAGTTTTATTTTTTTGCATGTAGCTGTCTAGCTCTCCTCAAACCATTTGTTGAAGAGGCTATTTTTACTCCATTTTATGCTGCTTTCCCCTTTGTTGAATATTAACTGACCATAGAGACTTGGGTTTATTACTGGGTTCTCTATTCTGTTCCATTGGTCTATGTGTCTGTTCTTATGCCAGTACCAGGCTGTTTTGATTACAGTGGTCTTGTAATACAGTTTGATATCAGGTATTGTCATCCTTCCTACTTTGCTCTTCTTTCTAAAAATTGCTGCAGCTATAAAAATTGTTTATGGTCCCATATAAATTTTTGAAGTATTTATTCTATATCTGTTGAATATGCCATTGATACTTTAATGGGTATTGCATTGAACCTATAAATTGCTTTGGGGAGTATGGACATTTTGATGATGTTAATTCTTCTGATCCATAAACACGGTATATGTTTCCATTTATATGTGTCTTTCTTAATTTCTTTCTTCAGTGTTGCGTAATTTTCCAAAAACTACAGGTCTTTTACCTCCTTGGTTAGGTTTATTCCAAGGTATTTTAGTTTTCTTGTTGCTACATCAAATGAGATTTTTTTCCTGATTTCTGCTTCCGATGTTTCATTGTCAGTATGCAAAAATACCTTTGATTCCTGAATATTGACTTTGTATCCCACTTTGTTTTGCCAAATTCATTTATTAGGTCAAATAGTTTTTTGGCTGAGTATATAGGATTTTCTAGGTACACTATCACCTTATCTGCAAGCAATGACAGTTTTGTTTCCTCTTTTCCAATTTGGATGCCTTTTATTTCTTTTCTTGTCTGATTGCTGTGGTTAGGACTTCCAATACTATGTTGAATAGAAGTGGTGAAAGTGGACAACCTTGTATTTTTCCTGACCTTGGTGGGAAAGATTTTAGTTTCTGCCCATTGAGTATGGTGTTGGATGTAGATCTCTCATATATGGCCTTTATTATGTTGAGGAATGCTCCCTCTATTCCCACTTTGCTGAGTGTTTTATTCATAAATGAGTGCTGTATCTTAACAAAGGCTTTTCCCACATCTATTGATATGATCATGTAATTTTTGTTTGCTTTTGTTTATGTGATATTGTTTATTGATTTGTGAATATTGTACCACCATTGCATCCCTGGGATGAATCCCACTTGGTCATGGTGTATGATCTTTTTAATGTTTTGCTAGATGCAGTTTGCTAATATTTTGTTGCGGATTTTAGCATATATGTTCATCAGCGATATTGGTTTGAAGTTCTCTTTCTTTGTCATGTCTTTACCTGGCTTTGGGATTAGGATGATGCTGGCTCATAGAAAGAGTTTGGGAGTCTTCCATCCTCTTGGATTTTTTGGAATAGTCTGTGAAGAATAGGGGTTAGCCCTTCCTTAAATGCCTTGTAGTATTCTCCTGTGAAACCATCCTGTCCAGGACTTTTGTGTGTTGGGAGTTTTTTGATTACTGCTTTAATTTGGTCAGCTGTTACTATTCTGTTCAGGCTTTCTGCTTCTTCTTCATTGAGTTTTGGGAGATTATATTTTTCTAGAGATTTGTCCATTTCACCTAGGTTTTCAAATTTCTTGGCATATAGTCCTTCTTCTTAGCAATTTTTTAGAGTCCTTTGTTTTTCTGTGGTATCAGTTGTAATCTCTCCTCTTTCATTTCTGATTGTTTTTATTTGGGTCCTCTCTCTTTTTTTCTTGATGAATCTGCTTAAAGGCTTGTCAATTTTGTTTATCTTTTCAAAGAACCAGCTCCTGGATTTATTGATCTTTAGAATTGTGCTTTTAGTCTCTATGTCATTTAATTCTGCTCTGATCTTGGTTATTTCCTTCCTTCTACTTGCTCTGGGCGGTCTTTGTTGTTGTTCTTTGAGTTCTTGTTGGTGTACAGTTAGGTTGTTTATTTGAAATGTTTCTATCTTTTTTAGGTAGTCCTATATTGCTATGAACTTCCCTCTCAGAACTGCCTTGGCTGTGTGCCATAAGTTTTGGGTTGCTATGAGTTCATTTCCATTTGTTTCCAGAAACTTTTTGATTTCTTCCTTGATCTCATTCTTGACCCATTCATTGTTTAATAGCATGCAATTCAATCCCCATGATTTTGATTGTTTTTTTTTCCCCCTTGGGGTTGGTTTCTAGTTTCAGTCCCTTGTGATCAGAGAAAATGCTTAGTATGATTTCAATTTTCTTGAATTTGTTGAGGCTTGTTTTGTGTCCTATCACATGGTCTATCTTTGAAAATGTTCCATGTGCATTTGAAAATAATGTGTATTTTGCTTTTTTTGGGATGAAAGGCTCTCTCTCTATATCAGTTAAGTCCATTTGATCTAGGACATTGTTCAATGCCACACTATCTTTGTTGATACTTTGTTTGGAAGATCTGTCCATTTTTGATGGTGGGGTGTTGAAATCCCCTACTATAATTGTGTTGCTGTCAATATCTTTCTCTAAGTCCTCTAAGATTTTCTTTATGTATTTGGGTGCTCCTATGTTGGGTGCATATATATTTACAATATTTATGTCTTTGTCATGGATTTTTTCCCTGAGTATTATAAAGTAACCTTCTGGGTCTCTCTTTATGGCCCTCCCTTTTTTAACTGTATTTTGTCTGATATGAATATTGCTACCCCAGCTTTTTTTTCCTGTCCGTTTGCTTGGAAAGTTTGTTTCCAGCCCTTCACTTCCAGTCTGTGTAGGCCTTTTGTCTTGAGGTGGTCTCTTGTAGGCAGCATATGTGTGGGTAATGCTTTCTTATCCATTCAGCTATTCTCTGTCTTTTGATTGGAGCATTTAATCCATTTATGTTTAATGTTATTATTGATAGGTACTTATTCATTGCCATGTTTTCATACCTGTGTTATTGTCTGTCTCACTCTTTTCCTTCCTTTCCTTAAAGCAGTCCCTTTAGCATCTCTTGCAGAGCTGGTTTGGAGGAGGCTTTTTCTTTTAGATTTCTTTCATCTGGGAAGCTCCTTATTTGGCCTTCCATCTTAATTGAGAGCCTTGCTGGGTAAAGTAACAGGCCTGTGGTTCTCATTGCTTGGAATATTTCTTGCCATTCTCTTCTGGCTTGGAGCATTTCCATTGAGAAGCTGTTAGTTTTATTGGGGCTCCCTTATGTGTTACTTCCTGTTTCTCCCTTGTTGCCTTTAAGATTCTTTCTTTGTCTTAGAATTTTTCCATTTTAATTATGATGTGTCTTGATGTGGACCTCTTTGGGTTCCTCTTGATTGAGATTCTCTGTGTTTTCTGGATTTGTGTGGCTTCTTCTCTCATCAAATTAGGGAAGTTTTCCATCATTACTTTTTTTATACAGTTTTTTTATCCCTTGCTCTTCTTCTTCTCCTTCTGGTGTTGCTATTATATGGATATTATTATGTTTCATGTTGTCCTGCATTTCCCTTAATCCCTCTTCATTCTCTCTGAGCCTCTTTTCTTTCTCCTGCTCTTTCTTGGTGTTTTTTCGTACCTTGTCATCCAGCTTGCTGATCCAATCCTCTGCTTCATCTAGCCTGGTTTTGATTCTTTCTATTGTATTCTTCAGTTCAGAAATTCTATTCTTCATTTCCTCTTGGCCCTTGTTTATAATTTCTATTTCCTTTTTTATGTTGATATAGTTTGCAGTGAGTTCATTGTAGTTTCCCTGTAGTTTCTGGTAGTTCATTGTGAGCTCATTAAGCTTCCTGATAACCATTGCTTTGAACTCAATATCTGATAGTTGAGTTGCCTCTATTTCATTTAGCATTCTTTCTGAGGCTTCTTCCTTCCCTTTCATTGGGGAATTATTTCTTTGTCTTCCCATTGTTTGTGACACTCTTCTTGTTAGCCTCTGCTTGTTAAATTGATCTGTTCTGTCTCGTTGGGTTTCTGGTGTGAACTTTTGTGGTAGAATACCTGTGAGATTCAGTGGTGCAGTCTCCTTGATCTCCTGAGCTTGCTGGCCTTGGGCTGTTCTTTATGTTGGCTCTCTGTATGTCTTTGGGTTTTGATTGTTGTTGGGTCTTTCTTTGGTTGGACCTTCCCTCCAGCTGATTAAATGAGGGTCACTCCATTCACCACATCTTGTATTCTGTTGTGCAGGTGTGAACAGGTTGTGTTGAAGCTGATTCTTCTGTGCGTATGAGGTTTTGAGGCTTCTCTCTTGCTATTGTTCATTTGTTTGTTCTGGGTAATTTCTTTACCATTTAGTCATATTTCCGGATTGGTTCTGGGTGGAGGTTAGTGTGGCTTCCACTCTCTCCTTCACCTTCTTCTGTTATTATCTGTTGGTGTTTCCTTTGTTGGTGGGTTTCCTCTTTCAGCAGGTATACTGGTGTTCACAGCTCCCACTACTCTTTTTTGTGATCAGTTGAAAGGGGATGGCAAAATGGTTTAAGACAGTGGGAGTGTATTCTATGGTATTTAAAGTACCAACCCACAAAGAAGAGATAGGCAATTCTTTGGATATGTATAGTGTTAAGTGTAATATTTAATCCAACTAGCCACATTTTAGAAAGGGTAGAAAAAAATAAGACTCTTGTTAGGGGTGGGAAAGTATTGTGTTCTGGATCTAGAAAGCAGTGAGCTTGTGGCAGGTCAGATTATGAGGTAAAGTGGGAGCAAAGGATAGAAAATAGGTGTAGTGTGCAAGAGAGTAGAGTTAACCACCACAGTAATATAGTTCAGGAAACAGTGAAGTGAGCTAACATTTGGGAGGGGTGCTCTGTGGTATTTACAATTGTGTGGAACAACAATTATTTACAATAGTAATGGAGCAACAATCACATGACAGAATCTATGTGATCTGAATAAAAAGAATACAAAGTACAGGACCTAGGGTAGTGTGCTATTGGAACACAAGTGAAGTGAAAGACAGAAAATTAAAATACACTATGAAAGAGAGAATAAGGGAAGCCAGTCAAACAATGCAATTTAACAAACCAAGTGAAGAAGACTAAATAGAAAGAAGAGAAATACAAAAATACTAATAAAATAAAAGATGTAAGAATAATAAAAAAATACAAATACAAATGTACAATCACTTGCAAGTTCTCTGGAGTAGCAAAGTGAAATTTGTCTCACTGTCTCAGTTGTTGGGATGACCCCTCTTTGCATCTAACTGTGGTCTTTTCACAGTTCCAGGTTTTATTGTCTCACTTGTGGGAATTAAAAAAAAAAAGAAAGGAAAGAAGGAAGGAAGGAATAAGGAAAAAAGGAATTTTTAAAAATTAAAAAAAATGAAAAAAAGCCTCTGCTGGCTTTGCACAGGCCACACCAGTTCCGCTGGTCTTCCTGGCTGCAGCAGGCTGAGGACGGATTGGTTTTACTTTTCTCCCTTCCTCAGTTGCATTCTTCCCAGTTGCCCAGTCTCCAGCCCAGTTTTTCAGTTTGCTGCTGGGCCCCCAGTGCCCTTCTACACCCTGCCTATGCCTTCAGTCCACCAGTCCTGCTGTCCTTGAGGTGCACCAGTTAGGGGTAACTCACACACCACCTTCTCTCTCTTTGCCGTCTTAGATGCTAGGGACTCTCAGTGCCCCTTCAGGGTAGTTCAGCACCCCCCACTGAGTTAAGTCTTTCTGGGGATTGCTGGCTCCCTAAGCCCTGCAGCTCTCCTCTGTGGGATCAACTCCGCCTTCCTCTGAGAAAGCCATTTGGCCCTGAAAGGCCCTGGGTGCAGGGGATGGGTTGGAGGTGCCTCTGGGTGGTGGGGTCAGATGCCTTCTATCCAGGGGCTGTGGGTGTGATGGCTCAGCCTTCACTGCTGGGGCGGGATGGGCAGCCACTGGGCCTCAGGATTCGGTGCACACTGATCCCAGTACTTCAAATATGAGCCCCTGGGTCGCAGGATCAGGTGCGCTTCATCCCCAGAGCTTTGGGTGTGAGCTCAGGGCCGGGCAGGGGTGGGGCACAAGAGGTAGGGGAGGTTGCTTCAGAGAATTCCCCAAACAGCCACCGAGTGTCTCTTTTTAATTTTGAAAAATTCCTCCTATTTAAGCCTGCCACTCTAAACAAGCACCAGGCCTCTTGCACAGCCCAATCCTCCAACCAGACTGGGGACTAACTGGGTCAGGGTCTGTCACTGCTCAACTCTTCTCAGCTGGCATCCACAGTCTCAGTGGGTGCACATCTCCCCTGTGTGTTTTTCACTTTGTCATTATTTCCCCTCTGTGACTTCAAGAATCCAGATCCCTCCTGGTGCTGCTCAAACCTTGTTTGCAGGGGAGGGAGCCACTGACCTGGCTCTCTCCCAAGAATCCTGCAGCAGACCCGGCAGGCATCCGGCCTGGGGCTGCAGCTGCCCTGGTCCCTGAGCTGGTCCCAGGGATGTTATTGTCCTGAAGCACTCTCCTTACCATCTGATTTTTCAATGTCCTATAAAATTTTTCGTCTCCAATCTTCATATATGCTGGGATACAGTTGGTTGCTCCCTTTGTTCCTCAGAATATCGGCTAGGTGTTTCACCTGTGTGCAGGGAGAAGTGGACTCCGCTCCCACCTATCTCACTGCCATCTGGAATATCCATGCTTGACTTTCCTATTATGGACCAAAAAGGTTTCAAACTGTCAATTGTTATTTGATATTTAGAACGGGTGGAAGCATTTCTAAAGTGAAGAGTGTAGAACATTAAGAGAGCTTTGCTTAATGGAAAGAATCTCCATGTTAGAGTCCCAACTCTGTCTTCCTAATTTTCCAACTTTGTCATAATTTATGGGTACATGCTAATTTTCTTACTTGTCTGTATCTCTATATGCTGCCTGATTATAGGGTCAGTCTTATCTGATTTCCCCCACTGGGCTATACTACTCTGTGTATTCTGACATCAACTTATCAGTTTGCTCTAGCACTCTTTGCCTCCTGTTAATAATAATGATGACAACAAATAGCATAGTGATTAAAACTACAAGCTGTGCAACTAGGTTGCTTTTGTTCAAATCATAGCTTTGCTTCTTAGTAGTTGTATGACCTTAGTGTCATGGTACCTCAGTTTCATCATCTGTAAAAATTTTACTTCATAAGATTGTTTTCAGAAGTAAATGAGGTTATACATATAACATGTGCAGAATCATTGTTTTTATCAGTAGCCATCAGTATAAAGTCATATTTTAAACATAGAATGAAAGTTGTATTGAGTAGATTCCTCAGAAAAGTATTTTCTTAGTAGTATGGCAAAATTTATACTATAGGGACTTTGGATCCATTGTAAGAAAATTAACATGAACCTTGAAAGAATGAAACTGATTTCAAGTGATATAACTGGACTCCTGAACAAAGCCCCCAAATATTTAAAGTTATACAAGCAATAACAGAACAACAGAAAACCTCCAGTCCAACAACTTACAATTCATAATTCCTGCAATTCAATAAAAATTACCAGATGTGCAAAGAAATGGGAAAAATTCATTCATAACCAGAATAAAAATCACTCAATCGAAACATACCTATAAATGACAAGAATGACAGAATCAATAGACAGCGATGTTAAAACATTTATTGTAAACATATATGTTGAAGAAGAAAGATAAAAACATGAGAAAGTTGAAGGGAGATACAGAAGATACAAGAGAGACTCAAATTAAACTTTAAAAGATGAAATAAACATTATCTAAAATGAAAACTACACTAAATGGATTGATCACAGTTGAGACATTGCAGAAAAAAGATTGGTGAACTTAAAGTCATGGCCATATAAATTATCCAAAATGCTAAATTTCCACAGGAATTTACTACATTGATTTTCACATTGAGAATATTGAGTAACTAAAAAAAATTCTCAATATGTGTACTTTCAAATATTCAGAAGTATAGGTGATAGTGACTGTAACCCAGTGAACTCCTTTTTAGGGGATTAAGCTAACCTACAGGGTCCGGCAGAAGTAACGCCTGCCTGAGTGTGGTTGGTAGGGTGTGTGAATGTCTCACATGAGATGGACGGAAATTTGAACATTTCACCTAAAATGTTATATGGTGTGCTTGGCTGTGATATTGTTTTGTTACAGAATTACATGCTCATAATTTTGAAATAAAAATATTGTAATAAAAAGGGGTGTTATTTGTGTCAGACCCCATATGTTATTTTCTGGAACTCCAAATTGATAAAGTTATAGAACTTAGAACCTCTCCATGGTGAGGAGTTAGTGTGTCCTGTAGGTAGTCTCTTACTTGGTCCTGGGTGCTCTCTGTGAAATAACACTTCCTGAATCATCCTTTAGGGTATTGTTGGGTGGCAGTTTGGCTGCTTAAGACTTGTTTTATTGAGGAAAAGGAAGAGGTAGTGATGTGCAAAAAGTTGTGTAGATCTGGGAATATGACACAGGTATGATTATACTGTCCCACAGCTGCCCACAAAAATGCATCTATTTAATAAAATAAAGAAAGCACTCTTCAGACCATCAGTAGCAAGTACATTTGGCAGGACAACTGTTCTTCTTGACTGCTTTAGCATCTTTCTAAAGATTGTCTTTGTTTTCTTAATTCAGAAAGGTCGTCTTAATTCATAACCCTTTTATCACTAATAGGATCTTCCTTACTTTGCTTTGGTTTACTTTGCAGGTATTTTCTTTTGACAATGTTGCTGCCCTCTCCTTGTTCATGTTCTTCTTTAGTCTGGAAGTCCATTTGCCTTTGATTATTCTATATGGACCTTGTCCTTCCACTACCATTTGCTCTTATATATTTCTTCATTGGAATTCAGGTAAATTTTTCCCAATTACAATGAGAGTACCCTTCATTCTCTAATAAAACTTATTAAATCCTAAGGGTCAATTCAGGCAAATTTCAACAAAAGATAGAAAAATATTTCTGATCCAAATGATTATTGTGATGCATAACTTACATATCATGTGTATCAGAAACAGAATTCAATTGCATGCTATTTACTGACTTTATCATCATGGATCCATGGAGCGAAGCTTAACCACTCAGTTTCTTTTAACTACATTTAATTTATAAACTGTCATGCCAAGAAATGTACTTCCATGCTTCAATTTCTGTAAAGTGGTTAAAACCCAAAGGAAGGAGAAGATTATAAAGCCTGCCCTGACTACAGGATTATTTACAATGTGAATCTGGGTTTCTAGTACGTTTGACTTCAAAGTTGCATAACTTATATAACAGCATTACTCTCATTCAGTCTCTCTAACGCTACTGCAGAACTGCCTTTTAGCTCAGTGCCTGTGCTAATTATTGTAAATCTCTTATGGAAAATAGGAATAATCATTATTATAATTTCTCAGAAGTGTGGTAAATATATAAAAGCAGAAGAGAGCGGTAAAAATGGCAGTGGCGTTTTTTTATGGCAGACTTTTTATGGCTGTGGCTTGGCAAAACTGGAAAGGACCTTAGTATTATCAGACTGCTGCTATTAGTCCAATTTGCTCTTTTTGTATGTAGGTGGACTGTAAAATTTCAGAGAACTGTGTGCCTTACTAATGCTGATGCTTTCTAGTCATAAACCCCCAGGGACACTTTAACTCACAAGAAGCTGTTTTTTTTTTTTTTTTTTTTTTTTGCCTGGTGCAACAAAAGAGACTGACCCCATAGGCAAACGTGGACATCAAAATAAGAGGGTATAGCAAGCTTTGTTATAGAGCTTGCCTTTATGTTAGGAAACTTGAGGGAAAGTTCAAAGGGGCAGGAGTTTGCTATGGATGGGTACTATCAGGAAATGGATGTTATTAAAAACTGGGGATCAATTGTTTGTATCTTGCATCAGGAGAAACAAAGTGGGATTAAAAATGTAATTATTAGAAAAGCATTGGGTACTCACAATAGCTGGGAGAGGGTGATGTTTGGATATTTCTGTGGGTTGCATATAGTTCTTATTTTTGTCTAGGATCAGATTGATTACTAAATGATCTTGTGTTTTTCTTACTCATCACAATTGCAGAGTGATCTTGGCTGATGTTCGTGCTCTATTATGACATGTTTATGTTCAATGGGGGGACACCATTGTCTGTCTGTGTCAGGCCAGCTTCCCACTGACAGCTCTCAAGACTCCTTTATTATTTCTCATTAAGACAGCCAAAATGGGAAGAATGGGACGGGTAGTGTCCGGGCTTGAACGTAAAGCTCTTGACTTCTGGGATGGAGGTCTTTTTATCAATGCATGCCAGATAACAGAAATCTGTAATGTGATAAAAACAGTAAAGCGGAAAGTACACAGAGTTTGGAATTTCTTAGAATTGGGTTTAAATCTTGGCTCTACCACTTAATTGATATCTCTGAATGTCTGTTTCCTCGGTGAGGCCACTGCAAATATTTAGGTGAGTGTTTCCCAACTCTGTGTGGTTAATTTTTAGGAGTGTTCAAAAACAGAATTTTCTGCAGCTTCAGGAAAAATGTGTAATAGATACCAACTTATCTTGGAAGTTTAAATTTTATTTTAATTTAAAATAGATTTAGATTTTTTAAACCTATTATTTTTGAAATCTTGAGTCAAAACTGGTACCTAACTGATATTACCAGTACTTCAAAGTAATGAGATAATTTCCTGAATGCTATTCAATGTTGGAGGCACGTAGAGGGGAAATGATTGTGTATTTTAGTGTATCTTTTGTCTTGCCTGATTTTAAGACAATAATCAAAAAATACCTACCTGGGTTGGTAAGGTTACAATCTTTCCTGGTAGCTCAAATTGGGAATGTATATGTCTGGTAAAACTTTCAAGTAAAAAGTCTCAGGATATTCTACCTGTTACATATTTCACTTCAACTGTTTCCTTGAAAATTGATCACAATATTTACATTTCTACAAGGTTTTCATTCTACAAGGTTTTTACAAAGACAGCTTTGGTTTCATGAAAAAATAGAATCCTAGGAAAAGAAGAACAACGAACATATAGAAATGAAATAAGGTTAGAAAGCAATACTTCTAAATAAAATGTTCAGGTCAGTTAGATTTATTAATAAAACCATACACATCTTCTAGAAGCCTTGTTTTACCTTTCAGTGAGTTATCCTAAGAATGAAATGTAGACAAGGATTTTAGATAAGAGAAGAAAAATAAATTACATTAATAAGGAAAATGATATTTAAACAAAGATAAAATGGACAAAAGAAATCTCTAAAAATTACATTTATTACAATAGAAAATTTTCCTTTTACTTTATAAGTAAAGGAATGGTCTTGGGGCCCAGGGGTTGGTTGTAGGACTCAGAAAGCTCAAAGAAAAGATTTTCAAGTCTTCACTTAAAAGAGGGGGGCACACCCCCAAAACACTTCCAAACACAGAAATATTGAAAGGTATACACAACAAGAAGAAACATTAATATAGAGTCAATCTCAAAGGTAAGGAAGAAAAATCCCAACTTTTCAAACATTGAGAGAAACTCTAGCCAGAACAATGAGTGAAAATTAAGGTTAATGTGCTATGGAACTATGGAAGAAAGCTGAAGACACAAGGGGGATAAATATGAGACTTCCCTATTGGGTTATCTCTTATGAGGAAAAAAATTCCCAATAAGATATCAAGAAGTATCAAACTATTGAGGGAACAAGTCACACCGAGAAAGTCAATGCAGATAATAAATGGGTGTATAAAGAGACCAAGATTTTCCAATAATCAGCAGTCTAAACAAGAATTTAAAATTTTTAAAGAATGATCAGAGATGAAAGAAAGAAACCATAAAGTAAGAACACTATATATATAAAAAGAAAAGCTTATATAAAAGAATCAAACAGGAATTATAACAATAAAAATAAATGAATATGACTTTAAATTTAAACAACAATAACAACAATACATTTGGGAGTTTAAAAGCAAGATGGGACTAAAAATATAGATGCAACTAATAAGGATAATGTAAGGAGGAGGCTGAAATTAGTTCTAATATATCATAATCATAATTAAGCATAAATGAACAATTAGAAACAAGTTTAATAACTATCATTAAGTGAAAGGACAGATTGTAGTGTATTTATACAATGGCATACATAAATGGTGTAGTTAAAAATAAATGAGATCACTATGTAGTAATATGCATAGAATTTAAAAGCATCATTAAGAATGAAAGTAAGTTGCAATGCAATGCATATTGTATGATACCATTCACATCAATTTGATAAACTCATAATACAATATGCTCATGGATATATAATAAGTAGTTAAAACATTTTTTAAAAGTTTAAACAGTGTTAACAGTTGCTTCTAGGGGGATAGAGAAAAATGGAACTTGGGTCATTTTCAATTGGAATTCCAGCTACATCCATGATGTTTTATTTAGTTTAAAAACAGAAACAAAATAATATAGTCTTTATATTCCTAGAAGATAGATAAAGCTGTATTTTATAGTAATTTTTGGTGCATTTGATTTTTTTACAATTAAAAATACAAAAAGTGGAACAACTTTCAAGTGAACATGGGTTTTATCAAACCTAATACCTTCTCTCCCTAAGCCAGAGAGCAGCTCCCTCTGTAACTAGAACTACATTTGTGAAGTAGAGTGGGGTTGCCAAGTAGAAATAAAAGTTCTTTAAGCTAATTTATTCAACTTAAGTGTGTGGAAAGAAGAGATTGCATTTCAAAAGCAATGTTTTTTTTTTCTGTCTATATTTGTCCTGTAACCCCTTCACCTTGGTTAGTCTTACTAACAAACTTTTCCCAATATAAATAAATAGAAGTACAAGTGAAAGAAAAAATAGAAGTGAAATAATGCAATTTAATCCTGCAATTATTCTTTCCTACTTACTTTAAATAATAATTCTTTCATGAATCTCCAGCATGAGATTTTTCTCTAAAGTTGTTTTTGATTATGCCAAATATGTGTAGATTCTTTAAATAATACCTCATTTTTAAAACACTTAAAAGTTAGAATAGGCCCCATTAAAATTTGGGAATAAAACCTATCATTCAGTGGAGTAGTCTGTGTGCCTAATACTAACAGAGTTGGTAGTTCCATCTTGATGACTGTGAGCCTCGACTAAAACAGAGTAACAAAAATTTAGTGGCTGACATAAGTTAAGCTGCAGTTCTAAAAAGTCACAGGGAAATTTATTTGTATATATGAGAAATAGAATGAGACTCTTTTTGAAATCTTGGGAAATTTGGGTTGATTCAATGAATGTGGAAAAAAGAAAAAGTGCCTGGGTCTTAGAACAGAGAATAATAGAATATACAGGGCCTGGCAGAAGTAAAGACTGCTTGAGTGTGGTTGGTAGGGTAATAATATGGGTGACCACCAACATCCTACTCAGTGGACAAAAACTAAAAACTTTCTCACTAAGATCAGGAACAAGACAAGGTTGTCCACTTTTACCACTCCTATTCAACATAGTATTGGAAGTCCTAGCCACAGCAATCAGACAAGAAAAGGAAATAAAAGGTATCCAAATTGGAAAAGAGGAAACAAAACTGTGATTGTTTGCATATGACATGATAGTGTACATAGAAAACCCTATAGACTCCACCAAAAAACCTGCTCAACCTAATAAATGAATTTGGGAAAACAGCAGTATACAAAGTCAATATCCAGAAATCAAAGGCATTTTTGTATACTAACAATGGAATATCAGAAACAGAAATCAGGAAAACAATTTCATTGGATATAGCAACAAGAAAATAATTTATAGTTTTAATTTGGACATTTCACCCAAAATGACATATGATGTGCTTGAATGGGATATTGTTATGTCACAGAATTACATGCTTATGATTTTATGATAAAAGATTTTGTAATAAAAAGGGGACATTATTTGTGCCAACCCTGTATGTAATGAAGAGATAACCTGGGCATTTATTCCATGGTATGTATCTATTTTATTTAGGAATGGGCAACATGTAGTGAAGGTATTCCAAGCAGGATAAAATGTAAGAGAGATTGGTAGCTCTTCTGGAATTAGGCTTGGGGTAGCCAGAATTGACACACTAATGCCTTTTAATACTCTTACATACTGCTTGGAAAAATTACTTACAACACTGTCCTGAACAGGCAGGATTTAAATATGTATTGGTTTTTAAGGAATGTGCATATAAAAAAGTCTCTTTTACTTTCTAACACTTCTCTCACAACATGCATCCTTTTAAAAATGAGGCTAAGGAAGGCCCTTAGATACTTTCTGTGGATTCTTAATTTCATAGTGTAATGATTCCTGTTAAGACAACTTAAGTCATTTAAATTTTAGAAAGATAATCTCTAGTGATGTCAGAGGAATGGCTACATCAGAGATCACGTTGGTCTCTCCCTTTGAAATTACAACATTATTAATTGCTATATCTCATCAGAGGGTTCCCTGCTTCACATACAGGTACACCTGACAGACCTGTGCATTGAAACATCTAAAGGTCGGCTGGAGGGAACAAATGGGGAAGGTGAGAAGGGAGGAGGACTCAGATGAATCACAGACACAGCCCTGAAGCTGGGAGCTCACAACAGGGCTCAGCCTGGAGAGGGGCAGAATCAGGTTGTGGCTGGTGCTCCCTTTAGCCAGGAGGAGCAGAGAAATTTGGTGGGCATTTGCACAGGAGTGAGCAGTATGAAATTTGGCTGAGCTCAGAGACTTTGGCAGGGATACAGCATGGTGGTGCTGTTGTGATTGCCCATCAGTTTTCATTCCAGACACAGAAAAAAAGCCATAGAGCCCTGCCACCTTGAAGACTCCTAGGACTTGCCTCCCTTTGCCCTTAGTGTTGGGTTGCAGAGCACATTATCTGCAAACCTGAGAACTGGTACTACAGAATCATATTTTTCCCTGAGCAAAGGGTGTACTCTGTGACCAGTTCTGGGTTGGGTCACAGGGGGTACCTCATGGAGGTCAGAGGTTGCCATTACTGGGAGCGCAAAACAAAGAAGCTGGCAAGATCCCCCAGCCCACCCCAAACCCTATGCATTCCAGCTACACTGATGTCATTCAGAGATGCTGCAGAGGTCTGCATTGGGATTCCACAGAGCTAAACAATTTGTGATTTACTGCCACCTACTGGAAAATAAGAGAAATACCTCTTTGTATTAATCTGCTAGAGAAGTGCCACTCATACATAGACAACTAGACAAAGAGGGAACTCATTAAATACCATAAGTAACCTAGGTAGTGAGACAGCTCAGAAGGAAAATGAAAAATCTCCAGAAAGCAGACTTAAACACATGGAAATATATGATGTAAATGACAGAGAATTCATGATTTTATTCTAAAAATACTCAGTAATGTGTGAGAAAATACACAGGCAATTTAATGCACTCAGAACACCAATTATTGAACAAAATGAGTGCTTTACCAAGAAGACTGGTACTTTAAAAATAAACCAAACAAAAATTTTGGAGATGAAGAACTCAATAAAAGAGATCAGGAATGAATTAGCAAGTGTAAGAAATAGGGCAGACTAGATGGAAGAAAAAATTAATTATATCGAAGACTGAAATCTAGAAATTACCCAGAGGGAATGAGAAAGAGACTTGGGAATAATAAAAAATGAACCCTGTTCAGGTGGTTCAGTGGTTGGAACCTTGTCCCTTATACCAAAAAGGTTATATATTTGATTCCATCAGGACACACACCTAGGTTGTAAGTTTAGTCTCTGGTTGGAGTGTGTACCACCAAACAGAAATAACAGACAGAAACACAAAAGAAAAGAACCAATGAAGTCCTAGAACTACCAGAAAACAAAAGATAAAATGTCTATAGGAAATCCTCATGTATCAGCAACCACTCTAAATGTAAAGGGACTGAATGTATCAATAAAGAAGCAGAGAGTAGCAAATTGGATTAAAAAAAAAAAACAACAACCATATGCTGCCTTCAAGAGATATGTCTAAGCTGTAAATACAAAGTTAGACTCAAAGGGAAAAGGTGGAAAATGATTCTCCAAGTAAATAACATCCACAGAAAAGCAGGTATAGCCATTCCCTTGTCTGACAAGATAGATTTTAAGATAACAAAAGTAACAAGTGACAAAGATTGACATTTCATAGTGATAAAGGAGATATTACATCAAAAAGACACAATGCTTCTTAATATGTATGCACCCAATCATGGAACAACTACTAACAGAACTAAGGGAGAAACTGACAAAAACATGATCAGAGCTGAGGACTTTAATACTTCATTTATAGCACTATATAGATAATCTAAACAGAAACTCAATAAAGAAATATTGGCCTTAAATTACACATTTGATCAAATGGACATAATTCACATTTATATTCTAAAACATCAGATTATGTATTTTTCTGCAGTACACATGGAACATTCTCAAGGATATGTCATGTGTTGTGTCACAAAACTAGTCCCAACCAATTGAAGAAGATTAAATTATACCAAGCATATTCTCTAATCACAATGCTTTAAATTTATAAATCAATTGCAAAAAAGGAAGTGAAGAAATCCACAAATGTGCAGGTTAGACAACATACTACTAAACAATGACTGGATCAAAGAAAAAATAAAGATGAGATCAAAAGATACATAGAGACAAATGAGAATGACAATACAACATACCAAAACTTCTGGGATGCAATGAAAGCAGTAATAAGAGGGAAATTAGACTAGCTTATGTTAAGACACAAGAGAAATCCCCCCCAAAAAATCCCCAAATTTCATCTAAAAAAGAAGACCAAAAGCAACCCAAAGTCAGCAGAAGAAAGGAAATAAAAATTAAAGCAGAACTGAATGAAATAGAGAACAAAGAGACTATGAGAAAATTAATCCAACAAAGAGCTGGTTCTTCGAAAAAGGGTAGTAAAATCAACAACCCACCCCAGCTAGACTCAGTAAGGGAAAAAGAGAAAAGACTCATATAAACAAAATCATAAATGAAAGAGAAATTACCACAGACATCACAGATATACAAAGGGTCATACTAGAGTAATATGCCACCAAATTCAATAATCTAGAAGAAATGGATAAGTTCACAGAAATATATAACTTTCCTAAACTGAATCATAGTGAATCATGAAGAATTAGAAAATCTAAATAGACCAATTGTCAGTGAGGAAATTGAAAAATCATCAAAAACATCCCCCAAAATAAAAGTCCAGGACCAGATGACTTCACTAGTGAATTCTATTAAATTTTCAAAGATTTGATACTTATCTTCAAACTCTTCTAAAAAATTGAAGATGAGGCAATACTTCCTAACACATTTTATGAGGTCAACATAACCCTCATACCAAAACCTGGAAAGAATAACACAAAAAAGAAACTACACACCAATATCTCTGATGAATATAGATGCAAAATACTAACAAATCAAATATAACAACAAACAATATATTACAAAAAAAGAACACATCATGATCAAGTGGGGTTCATTCCGGGAATACAAGAAAGTTTCAACATATGCACATTGGTCACTGTGCATGTAGCACAACACATTAACAAAACAAAGGATAAAAATCATATGATTTTATCAATAGGTGCAGAAAAGGCATTTGATAAGATATATAATTTGCTCAAAAACTAAAAATGGATCTGCCTTTTGACCCAGCAATTCCACTGCTAGGATTATATCCTAAGAACCCTGAAACACCAATCCAAAAGAACCTATGCACCCCAATGTTCATACCAGCACAGTTTACAATAGCCAAGTGCTGGAAGCAACCTGCGTGCCCATCAGCAAATGAATGGATCAAAAAACTATGGTACATTTACACAATGGAATTCCATGCAGCAGAAAGAAAGAAGGAGCTCCTACCCTTCGTGACAGTGTGGATGGAACTGGAGAGCATTATGCTAAGTGAAATAAGCCAGGAGGTGAAAGACAAATACCATATGATCTCACCTTTAATAGGAATCTAATCACCAAAACAAACAAACAAACAAGCAAAATATAACCAAAGACACTGAAATTGAGAACAGGCTGAGAGTGACCAGAGGGGAGAGGGGAGGGAATTTCAGGGAAAAAGGGGAAGGGTTTGCAGGAACAAATATAAAGGACACAAGGACAACAAAAAGGGGGGGCTGGAAACTGGAGGGAGGTGGGGAAGGCTGGGGGGGGCTGGGATGGGGTAAAAGGCAAAAAACTGTACTTGAACAACAATTAAAATTAAAAAAACTTAAAAAATAAAAAATATACACATACAAAAAAGATACAACATTCATTTGTGATTAACACACTTAATAAAATAGGTATAGAAGAAAAAGAGCTCAACATGATAAAGGCCAATATATGAGAAACCTTTAGCTAATATCATGCTCAATGTTGAAAAATTTCCTCTAAAATCAGGAAGAAGACAAGGATGCCCATTCTCACCACTCCTATTCAACATAGTTTTGTAAGTTCTAGCCAGAGCAATCAGGCACGAGAAAGAAATAAAAGGCATCCATATTTGAAAGAAAGAAGTAAAAGTGTCCGTTTTTGCAGGTGACATGATTCTGTATACAGAAAACCCTAAAGATTCCTCCAAAAAACTATTAGATACAATAAACAAATATGGTAAATTTGCAAGATACAAAATCAATGTATAAAAGTCTACTGCTTTCCTATATACTAACAATGAAACATCAGAAAAAGAATTTGAAAAAATTGCATTTGCAACCAAAAGGATAAAATAACTAGGAAAAAACTTAGTAAAGAATATGAAGGACCTATATTCTGAAAACTACAAAGTAATATTAAAAGAGATTGAAAAGATCACAATGAAATGGAAAAAAATTCTGTGTTCATGGATTTAAAGAATCAATTTAATTAAATTGCCATACTAACCAAGGCAATATACAAATTTAATGAAATCCCCATCAAAATGTCAATGTCATCTTTTAAAGAAATAGAAAAAAAAGTCATCAGATTTCTATGGAATCACAAAAGACCCTGAAGATCCAAAACAATCCTCAGAATAAAAGAATGAAGCCAGTGGTATCACAATACCTGACTTCAAATCATACTACAGAGCTAGGATAATCAAAATAGCATGTTATTGGCAGAAAAACAGACACACAGACCAATGGAACAGAATTGAGAGCCCAGAAATAATACAACATGTATATTGGCTAATAATTTTTGATAAAGGAGCCAAAACCATACAATGGATAAAAGAAATTCTTTTTAATAAATGGTAGCGGGGAAATTGGAAAGCCACATGCAAAAGAATGAAACCAGATTAGTTTATCCCCATGTACAAAAATTAATTCAAAGTGAATCAAAGACCTAAATAGAAAATCTGAATAGTAAATTACATAGAAGAAAACATAAGTACTATACTTATGGACCTTGGTCATAGAGAACAGTTTATGAATTAAACCCCAAAGGCAAGGGAAGTAAAGGCAACAATAAATGAATGGGACTATATCAATCATAAAAGCTTTTACATAGCAAAAGAAACCAACAACAAAACAAAGAGTCAACTGATTGAATGGGGGATGATGATGCAGACATCGGCTAGCAATGTCTGCGTCATTATGGATGAAATAAAACATACACACAGACTACTGAGTCTGGTGGAGGAAAAAGAACAACAGCATGACTTTTCTCTCAAGAGGAGCAAAAGCCACGGCCTCTGCCATGAGAGGACTTTATTCTATATCTCCTCTCACATTATAAGATGGTCCTCACTCACTCAGCCCCAGTTACAACAAAAGGAGCCAATGCCCCTAATCACATCACAGAAGAGGGATATTAGCAAATGAAAAGGCAAGTGGTTGAGCTGGTTACACTAGTCCCAAGGCTTAGAACTGCAGGGTGAGGGAGTTTTAGCAAAGAGCAAGCCTCAAAACAGCCTATGTATATTGCAAATTTAATTACCCATAAGAGAACCTATCTGTGGGTGTGGGTCCTGTGCATCTCTGAGTGGGAGCTGTGCCTACGCCATACAGAAGGGTCTGCCACAGATGATATTTGCAAATAACAGTTCTGACATGGCAATAATATTCAAAATATATAAAGAACTCATTAAACTCAACACCAGCAAACTAAAAATCTAATGAAAAAATAAGCAGAGAACCTGAACAGATAGATACCTCTCCCAAGAGGTCATACAGATGGCCAACAGATATAGGAAAAGATGCTCAATGTCACTAGTTATTAGAAAAATACAATAAAAACTACAATGAGATACCACCTCATACCTGTTAGATTGACTATAATCAACAAGATAATAATCACAAATGTTAGAGAGATTGTGGAGAAAAGGGAGCCCTCATTCACTGCTGGTGGAAGGTAAACTTGTACAACCACTATGGAAAAGAGTCTGGCTGTCCCATCAAAAACCTGAAGGGACAAACAAAGGAACACAAATAGAGGACTCATGGGCATGGACAATGGTGGAGGATTGACAATTGGGGGGTGGGGTAGGGGAGAGCAATGGGGAAAAGATGGGATAACTGTAATTGAACAATAATATAAAAAGAAAAAAAACAAAAGAAAAACAAAAACAAACTAAGAATCAAGTTACCATATGACCCAGCAATATTTCTTCTGGGTATCTGCCCAAAAAACTGGAAAACATTTATTCGCAAAGATATATGCATCTCTATGTTCATTGAAGCATTATTCACAATGTCCATGATATAAAGACAATGAAAGTGTCCTTCAATAGCAGATCAGATAGAGAAGGTTTGGTACATATATACAATGGAATACTACTCAGGCATAAGAAAAGATGAAATATTGCCATTTGTGACAACATGGATGGACATTGAGAATATTATGCTAATCTAAATAAGTCAGTCAAAAGAAGCTAAGAGCCACATGATTTCACTCACATGTGGGGTGTAAAACTCACAGACACAGACAGTAGTATGGACACAGACACAGACAATAGTATGGACACAGATGGAAGGAGGTAGGGAGTAGTAATGGGTAAAGGGGGCCAAATACATAGTGCCAGAAGACTATTTGACTTTGGGTGGAAGCACACAATGCAATAGACAGATCATGTGTCATAGGAATATACACTTAAAACTTATATGATCCTATTAGCCAAATTCACCCTCAAAAATTTAATTAAAAAAAGAAAGAGAATCTGTGACCTTAATTATTGTGGGAGCTGGGTGGAGGGGGTAGGGTTTGGTTGTAAAAATGCTAACATACAAACCAGCTCTAAAGAGAGGATATGAGTGATGTCTCATTTTGGGATATTGAAAATATTAAATTTTTTATCTGACTAAGAAATTACCCAGAGGATGCATTTTAGATGTAAACTTTTTATATTTAACTATAAATTCTACCTCAGGTTCTGCCCCATATTCTCCTGGTTTCATTGCTGCTGAACTGGGCTAGATGTTAAGCTGAGCTGTGTTACCAAAGAGTTATACCTGGTGCTTCCAGAGTCAAAGACTAAACACTGAGAACTGCAGTGAGGAAAGACTGGCTATTTATTACTAACAGCACCACCCAGGAGCATGGAAAGCCAATGCTCAAAAGCCAGAACTCCCTGATAGTTGTAGGTTACAGATAGTAGAGGCCAAAATCAGAAGACACCATGGGTTAGGGGGCTTAAAGTCATACTGGAAGCTGATTGGTTGGAGGTGAGGTAAGGGTAATTAATTATATCTTCAGGTCATTTTTTTAGGGGAGCACACAATTTTATTGACAGGTCAAAGGAGGAGCCAGAGGTAAAGGTCCCATCCCTCCCATGCCCCTACCCCAAAGGATGCATCCCTTTGCTGGAAGCAAGAGGGCAGGGAGGTTGCTGGACTCAGGCAGTCTTGGTAGTGGGCACCTTGTTTTAATAGGCATCCTGGCCCTCGAGCAGGCTATGGTAGGTGGTGATAGCCTGCTTCAGCTGTGTCTTGGTGTCCATGAACTGCTTGGATTCCAGGTTCTGCTGCTTGATGTCAGCACAAACGTCACTCAGTTAGGCTTGATACTGCTGATCAGCATCTGGATCTGTGCTAGCTGGGCTCCAAAGCCAGACTTTGTTTCCACTAGCATGCCTTTCAGGACGACTTTCATGCTGAGCTGAGACAGCAGCTCAATCTCCAGATCCTTGAGGCTGAGGCACAGGTCAGTGACCTCCGTCTTGCTAGTCTGCAGTTACTCCGTGTGGCCAGTGACCTCCTGGTTCAGCTCTTCAGCCTGCCTGATGAACCGGGCTTCAGCATCCTTCCGGTTCTTCTCAGCCATGACCTTATATTGGCTTCTCACGTCACTCAGGATCTTAGCTAGGTCAGTGCCAGGATTGGAATCCACCTCCACACTGACGTGGCCACCCACCTGGCCACTCAGGACACTGATTTCTTTCTCATGGTTCTTCTTCAGGTAGGCCAGCTCTTCCTGCAAGCCTTCAATCTGCATCTCTAGGTCAACTCTGGCAAGGGTCCGCTCCTCCAGCACCTTGCACAGGCTGTTGATGTAAGCCTTCATGCTCATACACAGGGCCTGCTCCATCTCAAACTTGGTTCTGAAGTCATCTGCAGCCAGATGGGCATTGCTGATCTACAGGACAGCCTTGGAGTTCTCAATGGTGGCACCAAGAATCTTGTTCTGCAGCTCTTCTATGGTCTGGTAGTGGTGACTGTAGTGGCAGGTGGGCCCGGGCCCTTGCTTCTGATACCACCTCTTTTATTCACGGGTCTTTACCTCTAGGTCACTGTTGGCTGCCTCCAGGGTGCGCACCTTCATCAGGTAGGAGGCCAGGCAGTAGTTAAGGTTCTGCATGGTGTTTTCTCATTACCCTGCCGAAGCTCATCAGACCCGATCATGGCGCCCACAGAGCCTCCGCCGTAACCTTCCGAGGGGGATGAGGACACAAAGCCGGCAGAAGACACAGGCATGCCATGGCTGCCTGAGCTTCCGTGGGTGCTGGGCGTGAGGTAGGCGACCCCAGATCTGAAGTGCATGATGTGGCTGCCCATGCTCAGGAAGGAGGAGGAGGTCGATGACTGGCGATAGCTGCAGGAAGTCATGGCGAAAGAGGAAGCGGAGACACTAGTCAAAGGAACTGTGGTTGGCCTGAGGAGCCATATTTCTTCAGGTCTTAACTATAGCTCTGAGGTCTTTTCTGGAGTTCCTGTCTGGTTTCATGGAATAGTATGCGGGGGCGGGAGGCGGGGGGCGGTTGTCATCCTACCTTAGGGCTCAGCACCTAAAACATAATTTAGGTCAAGATATTATATTGAGCTTAACCAAAACCCATACCTTGTGACCCTTAGGGCATGGCAAATGTTTCTGACTGCTTCAGGGGGTTAAAGACTAGTAAGGGAAAGAGCTAAGGCTTATAAAGTATGCTGTGAAAAAATGGAATAAAGTGCTGAGGCTACATGTTAAATTAAAATCCTACGTTAAATCAGGACCCTTGGTTTCAGCTTAAAGGCCTCATAACTACTTTATGCTCCTTTCTCTGGACCTTCACCTATAAAGAGAGAGGGTGCCCTCTGAACGGAAGCCACTGCCACCTGCTATCAGAGGTTAAGGAGAAATCAGCTCTAGCTAGCTGGGAAATGCTGAGCTCCTTCTCTCTTCCCTTGAAAAACTCCACCTTAGTAAAATGTGGAAGAAGTGAGTGTCAGTTACTGATGTACACAGGCTCTCTTCTTAAGTCAGGGGGAAAGGTAGGGAAAGACCGACATGATGCCTCATTTTACAGATATATGTGGAGGCACTGTAATGTGTAAGACAATGTGTGAGGCACTGTTGGATACATACATGAGGGTCTCTGCCATGGAGGAATTACAATTTAGTAATGACTAGAGAATATCAGGATTTTCACAGGGGTGGTATTTAATGAACCTTTTTCCAAATCAAGTTCGAATTAAGTGGGACACAAAAACTGACACAGAGGTAAGATAAAAAAAACTATCTTTGTTATGATAGAACTGTTGAAAAACATAGCTTAAATTTGAGGCAACAATGGGATTCCTAATAATACAATCAGAATTAGACATGTCCCCCAAGTCACAATCCCCCCATTGCCTGCGAAGAGGTGGCCCCAGGAAACCATAAGTGTAGAAAAGCAGATTTTAAACTATGCTTCCTGTAGAATGGATTCTTCAGAAGGGAGCTTTGCATATCTTGTTAATTATTCCAGTTTTACCCACCAGAGAAATTCTTTCTCTTCTCTTTGAAGAAATATGTTATCAGGAAATAACTTCAACACGTAATGCAGATTCTATCTTGTAGGTCTCCCAAACAAGAGACGTGAGATCAAGGAGTTTTGGATTGTGGTAATTTTTTTTAAACCCTCATCCCAGGTTATTTTTCTATGGATTTTAGAGATAGAAGAAGGGAGAGAGAGAGGAAGAGAGAAATATCAGTGCATCAATGTAAGAGAGAAACATCAATCTGTTGCCTCCTGTACAGGCCCAGACAGGGGATCAAACATGCAATCTAGGTACGTGCCCTGACCAAGAGTTGAATCCAAAACTTTTTGGTGTAGAGGATGATGCTCCAACAAACTGAGTCACCCGGCCAGGGCTTGTACTGCCAAAATATTTTATTGTTTAGCTACTTTTATGCCTTTATTTTTCTGGTTTGTGCAATACCAGCAGGCAGTGCACTCCCATCATCTAACAAGTAGCATGGGACTTGATTGTCCTTCATGGGTTCTATTTTAATATACTGCATCTTAGTCTTCTAATTTTATACACTTTTCAGGCATGGTCTTAATTCTGTTACTCTTCTTTCAATAGCGATTACTCACTGCTATTGACTCAGGAATACTCTTGAGTATTTTGTACCTCTGATCTCATGGATCTCCACTGCCCTGTGGCTTTCAAGGGATGCTTCTTGTTTCCTGGACTCTGGTTCCCTCTGGAGGAGTCATTGCAGTCTACTCTCTAACATCCTTCTTCTCTTCTTCTGCTAGATTTTGTTCAGTGTTAGGCACTCTTTCTGATTTAGTAACAATTAAAACAATTAAACAGTCTCCTGTTTAAACATTGCTACTGAAACTTGTCTGCATGTTGGTACCACCTAGGACCCTTGAAAACACTGATGGTGGGTCGTACCCTCAGAGATTCCAATTTATTTAGTATGGAGTATAGTCTTCCAACAATTCTAGTGTCAGCAGTTTGAGTGCCATTGAATTAAAACACATTTTCTTTATTTCAATACTTTCTTTAGAGCAGTTTACAACTTTCTGCATTTTGTGTCCATCTATTCTGACCTTTAAGTTCTGATTTCTTCCGTATATATTTAGTCTGCTAACATTTCAACTATCCTCCTAAGTAATTCTCTTTTGCTTCTGCTTAAGCAGCATGCTTTCCTTTATTTTATAGTCATTCTTTCATTGTTCCTAGTCTAATAGGAAGACTGAAATGATCCAAGAAGTTGCCATATTTTCTTTACAACAAATATTCTACATCTTTTTATTTGGTAGTTAATGCAATCTATTACTCTTCTTGGAGTGAAGCCTGATTTGGATCTAATATCTAAAGCCAATTTCAAACCAAATGGTGGGGTGGTCTTTGGGCCTATGTGCAATTTTCATGAATTTAAGGTTACTTGCTCCATTGTCTTCTGATTCCTGAATGAAGAATGGACTTTGGGCAATCCCTTACTATTTATCCAGACACAGTATTATAGCTAGACCATAACTCATGCTTTAGAACACCACTGCATAATATATCTTTCTGTGAAACAACAACATAAAATAACTTTTCCCATTTATTGATGTTTTAGGAAGATTCACTTCACCACAACATTACACTCAACATGAGTCCAAGCCACACTTGTAGAATTCAAGGTCAGACTGCAGCAGCCCACATGGCAGATCTCTGGATATGTTGCTTTGGCCTGATGCTTGTAGCTCAGCCTTTATAAAACAGTCACTGGCCTGTGGTTGAAATTATTATCAACCTTGATGACCTGACAAGGTTCAAGTACTGTATGGTAATCACTTACTAAAGCCCCAAACTTAAAACCATTCACTCAGAGTATATCAGCTAAGACCAAAAAAATGAAAACAAGAAAAACAATACCAAAGAAAAAAAGCCCCTCCAAGTTACGTTGGCACATTACAAGCTGCTAAAACCAAATGTCTAGACACAATCTTCTCTTGGGCCACAGCAGAAGCCTCAATCTTGAGGTGTTAATTTACTGCTCAAGATTCACTCTTTGTTCATTTCTCATGGACCTTGAACTAGGACAATTTAAGGACAATATCTATTATTCTCCGTTCAATTAGAGACAAAGGAATTAGGGACAATGAGAAGAATGAGATAAATATTCCAACTTCTTATTGAAAGTTTTTGGAGAATATGACTTAGTTTTATGAAAACACTGGTCTTTTTTATGTTGTATCTCAGAATTAGATAATTTTACCCAATCATAAATAACCTAAAAAACCACAGGCAACTCTTGCTGACTACTGGCCAGTTTCCGTAAAACAGAGTCTTGTCAGAGCAGACTGTCACACGTGCTTCCTAGAGTTAGACAGGCCCAGCCAGATTTTATCCCAAATTCCCAGATTTTATCTTCAAATTCTCAGCAATCCAGTCACTCTTCCAAGAGTCCTCCAGTAACAGGGGTTCCTCATCATGAGCAGCCAACAGAGAAGAGGTTCCCTCCAACAAAGGAGATAAGACATGCACACAAATACCCATTACAGCAGCAACATGTAAATGACACCATGAAACAAACTCAGCACCCTTAGTTCTGAGGAAGAAAGCACTCACTTATGATTACTGTAATGAAAGAGACAGCTCCAGCACAAGATCTTAGAGGGCAGGAGACACAACACAGAACAGGGGAATTACAGAAGCATCCTAGGAAAAACATTGTGGGAGAATAACGAACAAGTCTAGGATGAAGTGGGTCATCCCATTTCTATTATCACAACGTAAGCTCCATTGTTCCCACCTTAATTAGCCCATTCCATCCTACTTGTCAGGTTAATCCTATTTAATATTTTACTTAAAATTCCTTATAAAACATTCTTAATAGCTCTAACAGTGTACCAGTGATGCAGAACTGAATCTCAACACCTGGATTCAACATATTTTCTGGTTCATCCTCTAATAAGAATCATGTCATGGGGAGGTGTGGTCTCAAGGGGATGAAGTCTGGCCATTATTCAAGGTCACAAGGCTGGCAGTGACCTGCTGGACTGCCTAGCTTTCTTGTGGGATCATGTGGTAGGTAATGATGGCATTAGGAACAACTTGAAAAAGGTATTTTCTTTGAGTGAGATAGCAAGTTTATCCTGCAATTACATAAATATCTATCCTTCTGTCTATGAATAGAGAAGAATTTGTCTGATAGTTTTCCATTCAAGGAAAAACATCCATCCCTGTCTTTACCACACTTCCATGGAAAGAAGCACACATTATCTTTAAAGTACCGATGTTATATAATTGCACAAATGTTGTCAATTGTAAACATATAATTAGGAAAAATATCATGTGACTTCAATGATGTGTAAATTTTTTAGGCAATACACATTCAAATGCAGTGGAATTTTATCTCCTCACAATCTTTAGTTAGCTACTGTTAGGAAATACAGAAAAATAGAATTATGAATAATATAAATTTAACAAATGAAAAATTCATCTCAAATGAAAGTGGGAAGATGAACATAGTAGAATGCTAATAATATTTAAAGATATTAAATATTATCTTTAATATAAATATTTAAGTTGTTAATATAAATTTTAATATAAATATAATAAATAAAATAGCATTATCTTAAATATTAATATTTAAAGATATTATAATATTAAATAATGATTCTCATTGTCAGGTCTTGCTTACATCTTGGTCTCTATAGCTCTACACTGCCCATGACTGGAAAATCTGGCTATGGACTTTAGGCGATCACATAAACCAAACCTTTGTCAGTTAAAATGGAGGTGCTCATGTAGGTGGATAATTAGGTCTTGACTGTTCAGTTCTGATAACTGAGCTGCTGGTTTGTCCTGTTAACCTCTCATTCTCAGAATCTACTCTCCCAGACTTTGGAAGGGAGGACTTTTTTTACACTTGCTCATCTTCCTCCCCAATAATTCACCTCTTTATGCCTTATTATGTGGTTCTATTTTCAACGTGAGGAAAGCTCTAATTTTCAGGGACTGTTGTGAGGATTAAATGAGATGTAATGCATGGCAGCATTCAGACCACAGGTACCCAATGAAGGTAAACCCCTGCCATCCTTTCTTTTCTTTCTAGGCCTTTCCTGGGGAAGGCTAAATGTTGTGCTTATAATTCCAAGGATCTAAGTCATTTGGCGGCAGATCTGTTCAGCCATCTGCCATAGTGTTTAGAAGCTCCAAATACAAAACCAGTGCCAGGAATGTCCCAGCCAAGTGCACTATATCCCTCACAGAAGCTAGCATGATGTTAGATGTTTCTTTGAATGATAACAAGATTCTCCAGTAGAATTTAAAGGCATGCAAAATTTCTGTGCTAATGGTAACATAAACACTTTTTCTACAAACCTCAGTTTTGTACTTGATCAACTATCTCTTGATCAAGCCTCAGATGCTTGGTATCCTATTCTTTTCTCCTGCTCTCTCATACATGGCTGTTTTGTACTATTTTAGTCTGCTGTGTACACACAATAACTAATTATATAAACTCTGGACCTAATAATGGGCTGAATGACCTTCAGCAAAATGTTTATCTTCTCTGAATCTCCACCAGCTCATTTGAAAATACAATAATAATCTATATTTCAAAGAATGAAGATAAAATGAAATGATATACCTAAGGTAGCAGTTCTCAAACATTTTTGACTTAAAACTCTTTTAACTCTTTTTTTAAACTATCAGGTTTTTAAAAACATTTTATTTACTTATCTTTAGAGGGGAAGGGAAGGAGAGAGGGAGAGAGGGAGAGAAATATCAATCACTTGCATATGTCAGCATCTTCAAGGCAGACTGCAATGTGAGTATGTGAATAGGAAAACCTAACAGTGAAAAAATAAAATGAGGGATTCAGGTGTGCCCTGATTGGAGGTTGCTGGCATGAACAATCTGCAAGTTGGTTAACTAGAAGTGGGGGATCTTATGTGAATGGTTTTGAGGGCATAATGGCCTCTGACTGGTCTAGAGTTGGAAGCAGAGGCAAAAAAAATAAGGAAGCTGGTTGTCATTGACCAAATCCTGACCATCCTGACCATACTTGGCTGATTGCTGCAGAGCTTGGGGGCCAGACTTCCATTACCATATATGGTCTGGTTACTGCCTGTTTATGTATTCAGTCTTTCACTGGTTAACAATTCTTTATATTAAGTTCTCTCTTAAAAAAAATCCACAACTGATATGTTTGCTGTTGCCTAGGTGGACACTGCTAACATCACTAAGTTGCATGCTCATAGTTCACAGGCCCATATAGAGTTCACCTTAAAGTGTTGCTTATAATATAGTAAAATAATTGGGTAAATTATTGGATAAGCATTTACATTATCATAGTTCCTCATAAAGATGAAAAATGATCAATTTGTGTTTGCTTGGGACTGAGGAACTTCAATTTTAAAAGCTAAGACTGGGACAGTTTAGGCAAACTGGAACAGTTTATTGCCCTATGACAAAGTGAAGGTCTACTTCATTAAAATAATTCACTTTTTCTTTTCTGTACCCAAACAACACGACAAGCTCCAATGAATAAGAGCAGCGTTCTGCTTCTGATTCTCTGTGGGTGGGCAAAATGGAACACCATACTTGGTGGGGTCAGTGACCATGACTACCTTCATGGACCACTCTCCACTGGGAGTGCCCCTCTTTCTCCAGGTGAACAATTATGTGAGTTTTGAGAAGACAAGTTGCTCCTTAATTCAATCAATTGTCACAGGTGTTAAACGGTCTGTGCCTCTCCCATACTTAATGTGATTAAATTTACCAAAATTTTAAAAAATGTTTTCAGAAACACTATACTATTTTTAAAAATAGAAAATGCCTTCCCCACCCCTTTTATATAATGCAACCTGAGGATGATTACAAACATTCATAGGTAATATTTAAATTAGGCAAAATATGTATTTGTTCCAAAACAATTGAACAAAGGAAACTGAGATAAACACCAAAGTATTTCATCATCTAAAGACATTTTCTCTGGCTTCCTAACAGAGGGCAATTTAATTCTGAAAGATTGCATGTATTGATTGAAGTACTGGCCCTAGACACTTAACAGATGAATGAAACCGATGATAAGGGCACTTATTATTCACATTTCCCAGTATGAGAGAACAAGTATTAATAAATGGAGAGCATTAATTTTGGAATATAATGCTTTTCCCCAAAGATTTCATTAATTGAAAATGTTGTATAAAACAGGGCTGTAGGTTATTAATCTAAAACAATACATGGCTGAAAAGAGAATGAGGTCAGGGAAAGAAGCTTCCAGGGGCATACCTCCAGATGCTGCTCTGGATAGAGATGGCAGCTTCGGTCAGCTGCCTAAAGCGCAACTGGGCCTTTGGGAGATTCTAATCTGGGCAAAGGCTCTGGTAGAATCGTGGAACTGTGCAAATTCCAGCTTCACCTTTAGCTTTTCTGCTGCTTTTGCTTACTCTCCACATTTCTAGTCTTATCTGCTGCTCTACCTACTGACTGCCAGATGGTGTCTGCAAGTGAGGCTCCTTTGAACAGTGGCAGAGGCTGTCTCTTCAGGAACTTTATGTTTGAAATTTACTCATGAAAAGAAAAGAAAAGAAAAAGAAGACTATCTGCAGATCATGTTAATCTCTTAAAAGAAGGATCTGATATTTTATATAACATATAAAGCAAGTAAAACACCTTACAGTGTGTTAAGTGGCAGGCTAAGAAGACGAGTGAGGAAGAAGAGGCATTAGCAGTTTTTTAGATTGTTAGGCTCTTTGGGCAGTATATTACATTTTCCAAACATTGGTGATTTTAATCTTTACAGAAGTCCCATGATAATATGTATGATTGAAAGAACAAGGAGTAGGTTGTGGCTCAAAGAGGGTGACTTTTCCAAGCTATGAATTGGCTTAATCCATTTGGCCTGTTTTAAGTATTTGGCTCCTCCTGTTAGATCATGGTAGCCATTGTCAAAGCAAATATTGGATAAGACAATGTTAAACAGTCAAGGGAACCTTTATTGGAGACTATTACAATAGTTGTGGGATACCACAATTATGTCCAACTTCTACTTCACTGTAACAAAGAGCTGGGGTTGGAGAATTGTATGTCATTTCTTCTTGGTAACTGTTTTTATCCAATGGAAAACTTTGTGTATTTTCATGACAGGAAATAATTCTACAACTTGGAGTAAGATATCTGCCAAATTTAGGCTCACACCCTCCCATAGGAACTGGGAGATAGGGGTTGTATCTTCCTTAATGATTACCTCTCAAAAGGATGGTTCCCAGGCTTTTGAAAAAAAAAAAAACAACAACAACAACAACAAAAAAACATTCCTGGGCTGTGAACTTGGCAAGAGCCTTTAAAAACTTACATCTCAAAAGAATAGAAAAAAAATGTTTAGTTACAGGTTTGTTGAAGTAAAAGTTCTAAGAAAGGGAGTCAGGTGTCTAGAGCCAGGAAGAAGCCTGATGCAGATTTAGCCAGGCAGAGGGAAGTTATAAGGCAGTGGTGTTGACCAATCCTTCTTTCTGTGCCAGGAAACAGGCATTCCATTGCACAACTTAAGAAAGCTGGTCCATGCAGTTTTTAGATTTCTGTAATTGAAGGGCTAGTTGAACTGGTAGGATAGGTAGTAAACTAAGGCAGGGAAGAAGGGAGAGTCATGTCTCAGATGCTACTTAGGGGTCCTGAGTCCAGTCCAATAAGATTGTTGGGATTCTGAACATCACTGGCAAAGACAACATCGAGGAGGAAGGGAGTCCTTGAAACTCTGTGTACTGGGAAAGGGAGCTTCTGTAGCAATTTTACTAAGATAAAAAAAGCCTTTAGTAGCTGAGAAAGAAAACCTTTGTAGTTGCACATTTTTCACAAGGTTTAGAAGGGGGAGAAGGAGAAGAAACCTAGAAACTCACTAAAGTATATAGTGAGTTGAACCCTAATAGTTGGCACACTCAGATTAGCTGAGGGCCTACTTGTAGCCTTGGCTCAAGTGTGTAGAATAAACTTACTAACAAATGTACTACATTATTTCCTCTATATTTCAAAAATAAACTTACCTCATTTCTACTATACATGTTGTCTCTTGATTGAATTCTTCTGTTGTAAGCAAGACAAGAAACAAAGAGAGGCAGGGAGCCCCCTGATGTGGGTCTCCTTGGTAATAGAACCATCTCCTGAGACTTGGTTGTAGAAGATATTTTCTAGGTGGTGTGAGCAATCAGGCATTTAATAAGGGGGATTTCTATGGAAAGAGAAAAGAGAAGAAAGATTAATGGTTGGAGTTGACAGCAAACTCAGTTCCTGAGTCCAGATGATAGCCAGTCCAGGAGAGTTATAAACATTGGACTCAAACCATCTTTAGATAGTGCAGTGAAGATGGCAGTGTCAATCTGGAAGATTGCCCAATTTTCAGTTGGAATGTTTTTGGTGATGGCATAGATATCAGAGAGATTTTGAATTGATTTTCCATAGTCACGGTGACTTTCCAAGGCAGAGCATGGAAGGTGTGGGAGTTCCGGTGAACCTCCTGAGTGGCCTACACAGCTGCAGCTACAGGAGTGCAGGTTGCTCATATGTCATCTGCAGTAGTGATGGGTCCTTTGAAGTTTTTATTAGATCATCTAGCCTCAGCTTACAGGGTTTCTCCAGATCCTGGGGGGAATGCCAGCTCTAAGACAGGCCAGGGTCCCAGTGACAATCTGGGAAGTCAGGTTTTAGTTGCCATGACTCCAGGTCACCAGAGGAAACTTGGAATTGTTTATTTGGAGACTTGTAATCAGATGTTGAAGAACACTGAAAAAAAATTAAATTTGGTGATGGCTGACAATTTGTGCAAGATGACAAGATTTAGCATAATTTACAGGTAGACAGCAACACCACGAAGCTTACAAAGAGAAGAAACTAGCTTAAAGGTGATAAACAGTTCCAGACTCTGATAACCCACAAGACTGTGCTAGAGTATTCTCTTGAAGCATAAAATTTCTCTCTAAAACCACCTGACTTTTGATCAATCACAATCAAAATAAGATTATTTTAAATTACAAAATAAATTTGGTCTCTTTAGATTTGACCTACAATTTACATAGGTACAACAAGAATAGTCAATAACCACATAGACTCTTTTAACATTTGCTTTCTTGCAAGTTTTTATAAGGAATTTTGGAATGGATCTTCAAGCTCTTCTTGAGGCTAGGAAGCTGAGGCTAGGAAGCTGAGCCAAGAATTTGTCCTTGGATTTTCCTTGTAGTACTTACAGAATCTCAAAAAAGAGCAGAATCTGCTGTTTTTGAGATTTCCAACATATGTTATTTTCTGTGCCTGCCAGGAATGACTTTCCTCACTCACCTATAGGGCTGGGAACCTGTAGGGCATGTACCAGGCTGATTGTTTTCCAGTGGGCTTTGTAAGCACTAGTTTCATAAAGTCAGTCTTAGTCCCTTAAAGCCATCTTGTCCTATCTGATTCTATACATGTCATTCTCAAATATGATTTCAGTCTAAGCCTTGGAAATATAATCAATATTTCTAATTATGTTTTGTTATAAGGAGGACAGGTTTTTGTTGAACTTATGCAAACAGTTATATTGCCATGAAAACCAAGTGTAGAAAAACATAAATGTCTCATTTCTATTTATAAAAGCATAATCTATAGATAGTTTTAAAAAAGAGAGCCCTGGCTGGTGTGGCTCAGTGGATTGAGTGCCGGAATGCGAAGCAAAGGGTCGACGGTTCAATTCCCAGTGAGGGCACATGCCTGAGTTGCAGGCCAGGTCCCCAGTAGGGGGTGTGTGAGAGGCAACCACATGCTGATGTTTCCCTCTCTCTGTTTCTTCCTCCCTTCCCCTCTCTCTAAAAATAAATAAAATCCTTAAAAAAAGGAGAGAGCAAGGGATTCATTATATCCAGGAAATATAACATAAAGCACAATCATTCTTCATCAGTTCTGTGGAAAAAAAATGGGCGACACACTAAACCTGGCAAACTCAGGGGAGGCCATCATTGTGACCTTACCAACTCAGACTGAAATAATCCCATTCAGGATGGTGTGAATTAAAATTTGCTAACTAAAAACAAATCATGGCAGGTAATCATGTCCTAAACTGGTATCTTCCTTGACAAAGGTCAATCTCTACCTTAACTGAGCCTGTCCATTATCTTTTTGCATTTAAGATAACATAGGAAGGTCAGGGGAATTTTTTTCCAGATCCCCCAGGCATAGTCTTCCACTCGAGCAGAGACAAGAGCAGTTAATTCACAACTGTTAACTGTCCTATAAGCACCAATGTGTATGTTTGTCTTATTTTTTATCCAGTCCCAGAGATTATCTGCTTTGCTTTCTCTTGGCTCCCTAATCCATCACCAACGGATTTCATGTAATCCCGCTAAACTAAATCATCTCCTTTGATTGTATTGTATAAAATAAGTTACAAAAATGCCATGCTTTGGAGCATTTTCTCAATTCATTGAGACTTTGCTTACCAGCAATTGTCAGTTTGGTTTAAGTAAACTCATTAAAAATTCTTACAGGTTTGGACGTTTCTTATGTCAATAGTTCATACAGTTCTATGAAGTTAATTCTTTTCCTTCTTGATCTTCAGTTAGCAGTCTCATAAACCCATCGACTTCTCCACCAGTTTCGGAAATCCTGATTCAGTTGAGTAGCATGTTTTGTTGGAAGTTATTTGAGCAATACCATCAGAAGTGAGGGAGGGCAGAATTTGTTACCCTATTAAATTTCTCTTTGGCATAAGGATTACTTTAGGCTGATTATTTTCTGTTAGTAAAACATAGGAGACATAGGAGAAGCTCTGAAAACAGAGTAAAGTTACCCTTTCGTAGGAGATTTACATTTATAAGGGAAATCTCCATTTGTAAGGATCTCTCCTTCTGCATCAGGAAGGGAAGGATGAACAAATCACTAGACACTCATCAGTGGAGAAGGCATGTTTCCCCTCACAACATCTGTTTTTGTCTTTAGCTTGACATGGTATTTAACTTAGTGATTTGGGCCATTTCAGGGAGTTACTCATTTTTCTTGTGCATCTCCCATATATACAGGTAGTATACAAGTTATTAAACTTTTGTTTTTCTCCTGTTAATCTGTCTTTTATTACAAGGAGTCTCAGCCAAAAACCTAGAGGGATAGAAGTAAAATTATTTTTCCTCTCCTACAGAAATCTACAGTCTATTTCTTGCCTCTGAGTCAGCCCTTTTTATTGAAGATGAAGCACTTTGGCCTGTAGCTGATTGTTAGGAGCTCCCAGGGAAGTATGAGAGTGAAATAAAAATTTATCTGTAGATTACAAAGACAGAATGGCTGCATTTAAGGATATAACGAGAGTTAATTAGAAAAAATAATGCAATGGACAAAGATATTTGGCTGTTTCTGTGACACACAACATTGAAAAATAACTTGGAATTATGATTGATGGCACACAGTCATTGCCACATAACAACAGTTCTTTCAACAACTACGTATACCACTGTGGTTCTGTAAGATTAAAGTGGAGCTGAAAATTCCTATCACTTAGGGACCCCATAGGCATTGTAATTTCTTGGTGTTCTCACATGCATCACATGTTTGTGGTGATGCTGGTGTAAACACACCTCTGCTGCCAGCCACATAAAGTGTAGTACGTACAATTATGGACAGTATATAATAGTTGATAATAATAATAATAAAGGACTGTGTTACTGTTTTATGCATTTACTATAATATACTTTTTATTGTTATGTTAAAGTGTATTCTCTACTTATCAAAAAGTGTTGTAAAACAGTATGCCATGTTACATCAGCAGCTCCTCACACACACATCTCTTGATAGCATCATTTACTATTGTTCTTGATTTAATATTGTGTTGTTCTGTATAGTCACATGCTGTATAGGCTTGTAGCCTTGGAGGAATAGGCTACAAGCCTATTCCTTGGAGGAGTTATATATCTTATAACCTAGGTGTGTAGTAGGCTATACTATTTAGGTTCATGTAAGTACACTCCATCATGTCTGCATGACAGAAATCACCTAATGATGCATTTCTCCAAACATATTCCTATTGTTAAGCAGTGCATGACTATATGGTGTTGTGTGATATCAGGCAGAGCAGTGACAGGACATGGGCATCAAGAGCATTGGCAAAATTTCTAGGAATTTAATACAATTTTTGAAATATATTATTATGCAAAAAATTTAACTCCCATGACTAAGCCTGTTTAGAAGAAAGGGTTTATTGGGTCATACTGTTACTGAACAAAAAAAGGGGAGTTTAGTTGTTTGTCACCACAAAAGCCATACTTGTGAGCCGGTGCTTATGTGAAAGGAAAAAGTTTTCATTCAGATGCTGTGTCACTTTGGCGAATGGGTGACTTGATGTCTTAAAGGTTATCTCCTGAGCAAAATCCGGACAAAACCCAGATGTACTCAGCGAGACAAGAACAAAAGGCCATGCCCAGAGTTCCAACTTCATTTTAAAGTACCACCTTTTGGAGCCAGAGGCAGCTGCTAAGCAGTCATCCAGGTAGCTTAGCTTGTTCCCAGCTGCTGTGCAACTTCAGGCTCCCTCCTGGAGGCTGCGTGTGGAGCCAGCACAGCCATGGCCATGCAGCTGCTAGGGTCTCAAGGTCACACGCTCCTAAATAGGAGGGCATAATGCTTCATATTCTGACTTCTAAGGTGCATGTGCCTGCCTTCCTCTGGTTCCACCCCAATCTTGTACAGAAGGGCGGAGCAAGGGCTTTTCCCCTTATCCAATTATCTTTCCAGCTTTCCAATTGCTCTCTTTATAAGAACCTCCCTCTACTGCCATCCCAGCCTGGGGGAGACTCTGCTGACTTCCCATGTGCACCCAGGACTTTGGGCCATGATGTGGTAGCTGCAAAGGCTTGGTTAGCTCAGGGCAAATGCTCCACTGAAGCTAGGCCCAACAATTGCCCATGGCTCCCATTGGAATACGCAGTACCCTGCCACTCTCACTGTCTGCCAGGGTTCCCACCATGTCTGGGCTGCATAGTCACACTGTTGAGATGCTGTGATCAACCAAGTCTCTGGGTTCTTGGGCCCATTTGCAGAGGGGCACCCCCTCCTCCTCTCAGCTTGGACAACTTGCTCACTGAAGGGGCTCATCCACTGGGAACCATTTTACTATCCAAAAATGGACCAGGTCCTGGGGTATGATGTCTAAATCAACAGCAGCAGCCCTGGGTGGAAAAGGCAGCATGACTGCAGTCCTGGAGTTGACAGGGATTTTTTTACACATCAAGTGTGGGGGGAAAAATGCAAGTTGTTATGAAAGAATCAATTTACATTGACTACAAATAAGAATGGGCAGGATAAGATGAAAAGGTGCTAGTTCTTGGATCAACACAGAGTTTATAGGGAAGAAGCGTTTGCTCCTTTGGATCGGCTGTAGGCAATAGTCTGGAAAATTCATCTGTAATTAGGAAGTTGAGGTGACTGGCAATTCTCTTTTAGATAAGCACAGAAATAGCCACCTGGAAGTTAGTTCAGAGTTCCAAAATAGCCTCTGGAATGTACGCTGTCTTTTGTTGGTTTTGCCTTGTAGTTGTTAACTGATTAACCCCTTCTTCTATCTTACTTCAACCCTCAGGCCAGCTGTTGCTTAATTTAGGACATCTCAGAAGTTTCTTCTTGTCAATATTAATATTTACCCATACAGACTTAACCTAGGGAAAGTTAAGTATCTTGTCTTATTGGACATTGTTCACTTTGAAATTCAATGTATCCAAACACCTAATTACTTTTGCATCTCTTTTTTTTTTTATGTGATGAAAGATCTCTTATGAGTTTCCAAGGACTTTCTGGAAAATTTCACATATATTTTTAGGTGTAAAAGATATTTAGTATTAGATTTTAAGGAAGCAAGTATATGTTGTCAGGTTGGTTAGATTGGGTCATAAGTCATTAAGGAACAATGCTTGGCTGCGTGTTTAACTGAAGTGACAATAATAGATTTCAAAAGTAAATATAGGAGGTAACATAACTTTAAAAAATATCCTTAGCTCTTCTAAAAGTAAGAAGATTTAGTTATTTTACACAATCAAGGACATTGTAAAGTCAAAATAAAGCACAGAAAATTATTCTTATAATACTGTCTTTACTTCTTAGGTCCGTTATTCAACAGGAAAGAAAATATTATACAACTAATAATTCAAGAAATAATCCAATCTAGACCAATAATCCAAGAAAATTTTGTCATTTTCCATAGAGAAAACAAAATTCCCAACAAAAAATTTATTTTGGAAGCACCCCAAAATATGTCTCCTTGACATAAGGATCAATTTAGGCTGATTATTTTTAAGAAACAAATGTAGTGGGAGCTCTGAAAGTAGAGGTAAACTTACCCATTTGTAAGAGATATTTACATTCATGAGAGAAATCTCTGCTTGTTAAAGGTGTCCCCTCACTCTACCAGGAAGAGGGGAAGAGGCGCATTGATGTGGACACCAGCCAGCAGTGTCTGCATCATTATGGGTGAATTAAAACATACACACAGACTACAAAGTCTGGTGGAGGAAATAGGACAAAAGCATGGATTTTCTCTCAAGAGGAGCAAAAGCTGCGGCCTCTGCCATGACAGGCCTTTATTCTAATAATCTCCTTACATTCCAAGATTGTTCTCCTTCACTATCCCCAGGTTACCACAAAGGAGTCAATGCCCCTCATTACATCACAGAAGAAGGCTATTAGCAAATGAAAAGGCAAAAGTGGTTGAGCCAGTTACACTGGGCCCAAGGTTTAGCATTTGAAGGGTGAGGGTTTTTAGCAAAGAGCAATCTTCAAAACAGCCTGGGTATATTGCACATCTGATTACCCACAAGAGAACCCATCTGTGAGCATGGGTCCTATGCATCTCCTAGTGGGAGCTGGGCCCACACCACACAGAAGGGTCTGCCACATCTCCCCCTTTTTGTTTTAATATAACCACTATAATCCCACAAAGCTTGCTGTATGCTGATGTCCCACACGACCCTGGATAAATAATTTGCAAATATATCAAAATACATAGAACATTATTATAAATCAGTAAGCAACCAGTGGTTCCAAAGATCCACATTTTCAGATTAATCCCAATCAATCATTGTTAGGCCGTAATGATCAAATAGATAACATTCAAATAACTCTGAGGGCCTATTTCGAGTCAGGGTTAAATAGCTAAAGTGCCATAAAATTTTGAGGAAACAAGTTTATTTCAGTCTTGGACCCTTATTATTTAAATGGTGGGTATCAGCAAAGTAGGTTTCATAGGATTTTGTGTTTCATTCTTAGGCCTGATTGCCCTGGAGAACCTGCACTTTCCAGCACAGGGCTGCACCCACCTCTGGTATTGTTTCAGGCTAAGCCAATTAGAGCCAGGAAGCAGGGGTTCAGGAAGACATCTCCCAGATGGAAATGGGGTATTGGGCTATGTCAGAATAGCAGGGATTGAGGGTCCATCACCCTCTTTTTGCTGTGGCCCCCTGAGTCCTTCCATGAGGGCCTTCCAAGTGGTTGTGCATGGCTTGGGTTGCCCCTCCCTTGAGGGGTCTTACCTGTCATTGGCTAACCAACCAAGCATTGGGGGCCAGAGATGGATGAAGCAGAAGCGGTGCTCCTGCCAGGGAGATAAGCTTTGTCTCCTTAGTGGCTCAGGCCCTCATGACAGAACAGACCCCAATGAAACGGGTCCCCTGGGCTCTTACTCAGCCTAGCCATGGGGTGTTACAGCCTCTGAGACCAGGCAGGGCAGTTCCCAACATATAATCTCCCAGCTTTTTCATTTGTAAATGCAACTGTAGTTGTTAATCCTGTGAAACCTATTTGCTGTTCCCAAATGCAATCTTAAGAAAACAACCTTTATATATATCTCAAAAAGCACAAATAGGGATTAAGACAAAGAGGGATGCAAGGGCTGCTAGGACCCAAACTTGCAAGTTCAGTCCATTGAAACAGTTTTTAGGGTTCAACCATTGAACATTATCTGGCATCGAGGGGTTGTCACTCTCTGCAGGAGGCAGCCAAGCCTTGGCTCCTGTCATTGGGGCAGGCTCCATCCTCTGTTTAAGAAGGTTTTTAAAAAATATGACCAGCCCATTCTACAATTTTCTGACCTGTTGGATTGAAGATATTCCTGCTTTAAGTTGGATATTCCAACTCTGAAAAAAAAAAAAAAAAACAAAAACAAAAACAAACAAACAAAAAAACCCCTGAGTAGCATAGGCAAGGTATCCAGGGCCATTATCAGTTTTAATTTGCTGAGGCCATCCTAAATGATTAAAGGCCTCAAGCCAGAGGGCTTGTATATTTTAGCTTAGCTTGGAAAGACAGGCCCCCTGCTGTTTCTGCACGCTGCAATGCGTTCACAGTTTTCAAGGAAAGTGGGAAAGATGGGAGGGGGGGAGGTGCTCTGAAAAAATATGTTCTAGACAAAAAAAGGTTGCACACCAAGGGCTTTTTGTGACTCGACAGATTAACCATTTCCTTCAGGAGAATAGTCAGTTCTTACCCAAGGAAACGATCAGTATTTACATATACTGAGTTAAAAAATGGTACTTTGTTTTCTGTGGAAAAGGGCTAGTTTTACAAAGTAGACAATATACCTATATTTCATTTTTACAATAAAGGTCATGGCTCTGGCATAAACAAGGAGGATTTTTAATATATTTTAACAAGTGGCACCCCCTATCCCACTTATAGCATGCTTTTGATTGACAAATTTATGAACATTCACAACTTTCAGAAACAGTTTTTTCTCTATTGGCAAATACATTTACTTTTTTTAAAAATGGCACAAGTGCACTGGTGTGTCTGGGCACAGGGAAGATCTCTCCCAGTGAGTACTGGATGGGGGAGAAAAAGAGGCTTGGAAACCAATCTCCCCTCTGCTCAGATGCTCGGACCAGCAAAGAGACTTATGTGGCCAGTGAAGCCGCAGAATTCTGTGGGTCACCACTGGGGCATGTGTTCCCAGAGTGCGGCACAACTCGGCCTCAGCGAGGGCCAGCCCCAACAGGGGCGAACGGGGGTCGAGGGACCCCACGCCACCCCAGGCTGTGGATGGCCTGAGGCTAACTGCAGCTCGTGCGAACCGCAAGAGAAGAGACTGGCTAGTGTGTATTGTCCCTTCCCTTCCATACTTCCAAAATGTAAAGATCCCTTATCTGGGAGAAAATCAGCAGCCCCAAGATGCTGGTGAACCTAAAACATTGCTTTAGGTCTTAGAGAGCCTGTTTCCTGTGGTTGAGGTCTGCAGAAACCTTCAAAGAAATTTTTTTTAAAGGGCTGCAAGACGCAGCTTAAGAGAAAGAATTTGCTGAGATGCCTGTAAACTGTAACTAGTTGATGTTTTTAAAGCTGATTAAAGGGAAAATCTTTGCTCTTTCTCCCAAGCTCAGACCTTGGTTGAGGTCACCTCCCCGTGAAAGCTTGGGAGAGGGAGCTAAGCTTTTGCTTATTAAAGAACGTAGAGTTGCAAAGTGGTCACGAGAGAGTGACCCAGGAAGAAAATCCTATTGTTCTGAATCCAACATACCCATTGACATTGTGGAAAGGACTTGGGGTCGTTGGCCCTTACCTGGGCTGAAGCTCACGTACTCCCACCAAGTTGGTGTGTTGTCCATAATGATGGTGTCTCGTGGCCTCTGAGTCCTTGTTCTGGGGCGCCAGCTGATGCGGACACCAGCCAGCAGTGTCCGAGTCATTATGGATGAATTAAAACATACACACAGACTACGATTCCGATGGAGGAAATAGGATGACAGCATGGCTTTTCTCTCAAGAGGAGCAAAAGCCAGGGCCTCTGCCATGACAAGCCTTTATTCTATATCTCCTCACATTACAAGATGGTTCTCCTTCATTATCCCCAGGTTACCACAAAGGAGCCAATGCCCCTCATTACATCACAGAAGAAGGCTATTAGCAAATGAAAAGGCAAAAGTGGTTGAGCCAGTTACACTGGGCTCAAGGTTTAGCACTTGAAGGGTGAGGGGGTTTTAGCAAAGAACAATCTTCAAAACAGCCTAGGTACGTTGTGAATCTGATTATCCACAAGAGAATCTATCTGTGGGCATGGGTCCTGTGCATCTCCTAGTGGGAGCTGGGCCCACACCATGCAGAAGGGTCTGCCAAAGAGCATAACCTTATGTAGAAGCTCTTGTCAATGGAGAAGGCAAGGACTTAAATCTTCATAACAATCTCACTTGTGTTTACTGTGCTTTTCCCATAACTGACTCTCCACCCACTAACGTCTTTTAAGTTCAGGGAGCTACTCAGTTTTTCTGGATCTCTCCTATGTATACAGGAAGTATACCAATTATTGGATGTTCTTTTGTTTTTTCTCCTGGTAACCTAGCATATGTCAATTTCATTATGGAGCCAGTCAGAAGAACCTAGTAGGGTAGATAAAATTTTTTCCTTACCACCATTCTTCAATCAATATACTATTGATGCTAAAGAGTATTTCATTTTAAAGAACCCATCAAATTTTAGCCAGCTTTGACCACTAGAAATTAAATTCCTTTTCTGCACAACTTCCATAACTTTCCATATCCATTATCACTTTATCTTACACTTTTTTTTTCATTCTGGGACAACCAGTGTACTTATTTTAGGTTATAATTACTCTTTTTTCCCTTAACAATAAAACACCTTACATACCTTGTATACTGTGCACACAGTTGTTTCCTTTCTTCATTACTGCTTCCAACATTTTTATTTACACCCATTAATTAAATGACCCTAATAAAGCCATATTTCTAATAGGAATATATAATTTTAGCAGAAAACAGCCAACCAGTCCTGCTTTATAATAGAGGCTGAGTTTACCTGTTGCCCAACTTCATGTATGAATGGAGGGATCTTTTCTTCAGAGCCCTCAGTAGGCCCAGTGATGTTCATTATCAGATTTCATGAGATGTAGAAGAATTAGGAAATGGCATTACTGCTGGAGATCCCCACTCATGACAATTATCCCCTGAAACAGGAGGGAGTCATCTCTGTGCATTTTTTTTTACAAGAAATAAAGAGAAAGGAATCAAAACACAATACTATAGAACAGTGATTTTCAACCTTTTTCATCTCATGGCACATATAAACTAATGACTAAAATTCTGTGACACACCAAAAAATACATTTTTTTGCAGATCTGACAAAAAGTAGGTATAATTTGGATTCATTCACATGAGATGGCTATTATGTTTGCTGTTGTCATTTTTAATTTGGCAATTTAAAAGAAAAGAGATCAGTGCCTCTGATTAAATAGTTAAGTATTGCATGTTTAAAAATTCTTGTGTTACTCTTGTTGAAAATCACTGCTATAGAAAATCATTGACATACAAGAGGGACAGCAAGAGAATCAGAAAGGAAGAGAGAACTACAAAAACAATTGGAAAACAGTTAATAAAAATGACAGCAACTACATACCTGTCAATAATTACTTTAAATGTAAATAACTAAATGCTCCAGTCAAAAGACATAAGGAGGCTGAATGAGTAAAAACCAAGGCTCATGTAAATGTTGCCTACAAGACACTTACTTCAAATCAAAAGACACACACAGACTGAAAGCAAAAGGATAGAAAAAGATACATAAAAAGATAAAATAGACTGCAAAACAAGGGCTGTAAAAAGAGACAAAGGACATTTCATAATGATAAAGTGATCAACCCAAAAAGAGTCATCTTTTATTGCCTCTTCCAAACTTTGTGCTTGATACATGCCCATGAAGGTGAAGGGATCAGATTACTCATTTCTTTGATGATAAATGTGTCCTACTTCAGGAAATTATGGTGCAATGGCCTAACTTTGGTTAAAAAGAACTATAGTCTGTGTGCTGGCCGAGTGGCTCAGTTGGTTGGCGTATTGTTCTGTACACCAAAAAGATTGCAGGTTTGGCCCCGACTGGTTGTGACTCAGTGGCGACTGATTGATGTTTGTCTTGCACATTTATGTTTTTCTGACTCTCTTTCTCTCTCCCTTCCTTTCTTTCTAAATAGATAGATAAATAAATCAGATCTTAAATGGTTGCATGTTGATCTCCAGTCAGGGCACATACCTAGGTTGAGGGTTTGATCCCTGGTTGAAGAGCCTAGGGGAGACAGCTGATCAATGTTTCTCTCTCATTTCAATGTTTCTCATCCCTCCCTCCCTCTCTCCCTGCCTCCCTGCCTCCTTCCTTCCCTCCCTCCCTCCCTTTTTCTTTCTAAAAGCAATAAAAAACATATTATTGAGTGAGGATAAAAAAAGAGCTATAGCCCAAGAATCAGATTTTGTTTTTTGTGCCCCCATTACCTCTCCGCTTTTCTGTAACCAACTATAAAGTACTTCAGATGAAAAGAGCTACATGGAGTTGGAATGCTGAAAATACTAGATTGACTTGAAAGAAGAAAGAAAAGTAGTTTGAATTGCCACTGTCTGCTGCTACAAAGAAAAGAAGATTTTGTGAAATAGTCCCGTTCTATAGAATATTTTAGAACAAGGTGAGCACGCAGGAATTCCAGCAGTAGCAGCTGCCATCAGCAAGTACAGACTTGAGTGTTTTTTTTTCTTCAAGTTCTGTTATAAACTCAGCTCAGAGAAGTGCTTCTCAGGGGCCTGCATTCTGCCATCTCCTCTGGCCACTCCAGATTCTATATCCCTGAAACATGTTGGACCTTTAAAAAGTGAAGTATATGGAAAACTTTTGTTATACTCCTCATCACGTAGTTTCATCATGTTTTAATACTTTCTGTCATACTTCATCAAATGCCATAACAGCAGCCAAAATACTCCCAACAAAAATCCCAAACCCAGAGCAGCCATAGAGAATTTGTGACTACCATTGCTATAAAAATGATAAAATAAACTATTCTCATCATTTACTCATGGTATTCTTTAGTGTCTTAGACAGAGCTGTACATATAGTAACTGCTTAGTAAATTATTGTTGAATGAAAGAATAAATAGGCTAATAAAGAAGGACTTGCTAGCAGCACCTCTTAATATTTCAGACACTGTATTATGTACCGGAATATTATGGTGAGTAGGCAGGTCTGTGCCTTAGAGAAGTCTGGAGTCCAATGTGGAACATGCCCATCAGTGCTCATACTCATATATAATTATCAGTTGTGTTCAATACTGTGAAAGGAAATTATCTGTTTGAGGAGGCTTCTGCAATTTTTGATGGGAAATATTTAGTTGCCTTGATGAAATAATGTGATTCCCCTTACACAATCGATTGATTTCCTCTTCATTCTATTTGCCAAGAGACTCAGAACTGATTAAATCTAATTTCAGAAATTAGGTTTTATAATGAACATGTTTGTATTTTCATTTTATTAATCTTAATATTCTAACCATTCATTTATTCATGATATATAAGCATATACACACACAGGGTCTGGCACAAATAATGCCCTTTTTATTGCACAATCTTTTATTACAAAATCATAAGCCTGTGATTCTGTAATATAACAACATCAAACTCAAACACACCATATGACATTTTAGGTGAGGTGTTCAAATTGCTGTCTATCTTGTGCTAGACATTCACATACCCTACCAACCACATTCAAGCAAGCCTTACTTCTTTTGAATATATATAGAACCTAGCATATACCAGGCTGCATGCTAGGCACACAGTATTAAACTAAACAGACACAATATTTACCCAGTAGAGGTTATAGTTATAGAGGCTACAAAGAGGAGAATTAAATAATAATTACATAAACCAATGCAATAAAAACATGTGAAAACTCTTATTGCAGGGAGGTGGGGTCTGGTACTATGAGACAAAATAATGGAGGAAAAGGAGAAGGGAGACATCATGTCTTTAAGGAACTTATGTTTTGAATGGAGAACTGAAAGATGAATTGTGCAGATGGTGAGGGCAAAGGTGTGTGTGTTGATGGAGAGGGGGCTTCAGAGCTGGGAGGGCAGAGGTCCCAGTGAACCAGTGCAGGCAAAGAACGCATAAAATCTCTTGAGGTGGAAAGATCTACTTTATAATAACTGAAAGAAGGTCCAGTTGGTGGCTGCTTCTTGAACTAAAGGGAAAGGGGCATTGGATAGCAGAGGAGGTCATGCAAAGCTTGGAGGGCTACTTCAAACACTTGCTTTTTATTTTGAGACATTAAAAAGCTATTGAAAGGTGTTTGTGGGAGAAGAGAAATGGTAGAATCTTCTGTTGTGTTTATTCTGTCAGCTGCGAGCGTAAAGTGGACTGGAAAAAAAGTGGAAAAAATTAAAAATTATTAAAAATATTGGTGCCAGCCATTCTTGTTTTAAGATTTTCACTAATGTGTATAATGCTGTAGTCTTTTTATTAAAATAATGTTTTATTATGATAAGAATTATTTTCTGTCCTAATTTAGTTGTTTTAAATAGACCATTTTTAACAGGTCATTAAATGTTGTCAGGGATTTTTCTTTCTTTTTTATTTTTAAAAAGAAATATATATATATATATATTTAATTTAAAATTTTTAATTGAATACTTTTGAATTTTATTGTTGTTCAAGTACAGTTTTCTCCCTTTTTCCCCCAACCCTCCCCAACACCCAGCAATCCCCACCTCCATCCCATTTCTACCCCCATTGTTTTTGTCCATATGTACTTTATAGTAGTCCCTGTAAACTCCTCACCTTTTCCCCCAATTATCCCCTCCTCTCTCCCCTCTGGTCACTGTCAGCCTGTTCTCAATTTCAGTGTCTTTGGTTATATTTTGCTTGCTTGTTTCTTTTGTTGATTAGGTTCCTGTTAAGGATGAGATCATATGGTATTTGTCTTCCATCGCCTGGCTTATTTCACTTAACACCATGCTCTCCAGTTCTTTCCATGGTGTCACAAAGGGTAGGAGTGCCTTCATTCTTTCTGCTGCATAGAATTCCATTGTGTAAATGGACCTTAGTTTTTTGATCCATTTATTTACTGATGGACACTTAGGTTGCTTCCAACACTTGGGTATTGTAAATTGTGCTGCTGTGAACATTGGGGTGTATAGGTTCTTTTGGACTAGTGTTTCAGGGTTCTTAGTACAGAAGGTAGTTCTATTTTTAGTTTTCTGAGGAAATTCCATATAGTTTTCCATAGTGGCTGTACCAGTCTGCATTCCTAGCAACAGTGCACTAGGATTCCCTTTTCTCCACAACCTCTCCAACACTTGTTTTTTGTTGCTTTGTTTTCGATGGCCATTCTGACTGGTGTGAAGTGGTATCTCATTGTGGTTTAATTTGAATCTCTCTGATAGCAAGCGATATTGAGCATCTTTTCATGTGTCTCTGGATCCTCTGTATGTCCTCCTTGGAGAAGTGTCTATTCAAGTCCTTTGCCCAGTTTATAATTGGGTTGCTTGTCTTTTTAGAGTGGAGACATGTGAGTTCTTTGTAAATTTTTGAGATCAAACCCTTGTCTGAAGTATCATTGGCAAATATGTTTTCCCATATGGTTGGTTCCCTTTTCATTTTAATGCTGTTTTCTTTAGCCTAGAAGGTTTTTTTTTTTTTTTTTTATGATGTTCCATTTGTTTATTCTTTCCTTTATGTCCCTTGCTCTAGGGGACATATCAGTGAAGATATTGCTGAATGGAATGTCTGAGATTTTCCTGTCAATGTTCTCCTAAAGAACTTTTATTGCATCATGACTTATATTTAATTTTTTTATACACCTTGAATTTATTTTTGTCTATAGTGTAAGTTGGTGCTCAAGTTTCATTTTTTTGCCTGTAGCTGTCCAGTTCTCCCAGTGCCATTTGTTGAAGAGGTTATATTTGCTCCATTTTATGCTGCTTCCCCCTTTGTTGAATATTAATCAACCATAGAGACTTTGGTTTATTTCTGGGCTCTCTATTCTGTTTCATTGGTCCATTTGTCAGCTCTTATACCAGTACCAGGCTGATTTGATTACAGTGGCCTTGTAATACAGTTTGGTATCAGGTATTGTGATCCCTCCTACTTTGTTCTTCTTTCTCAAAATTGCTGCAGCTATTCAGGGTCATTTATGGTTCCATATAAATTTTTGAAGTGTTTGTTTTATGTCTGTGAAATATGCCATTGGTACTTTAATAGGTATTGCATTGAATCTGTAAATAGCTTTGGGTAGTATGGACATTTTGATGATGTTTATTTTTCCAATCCATGAACATGATATATGTTTCCATTTGTTTGTGTCTTCCTTAATTTCTTTCTTCAGTGTTGTGTAGTTTTCTGTATGCAGGTCTTTTACCTCCTTGGTTAGGTTTATTGCCAGGTACTTTATTTTTCTTGTTTCTATATCAAAAGGGATTTTTTCCTGATTTTTGTTTCTGGTATTTCATCATTGGTATACAAAAATGCCTTTGATTTCTCAGTATTGACTTTGTATCCTGGTGTTTTGCCAAATTCATTTATTAGGTATGGAAGTTTTTTGGCTGAGTCTATAGGATTTTCTATGTACTCTATCACATCATCTGCAAACAATGACAGTTTTGTTTCCTCTTTTCTGATTTGGATGCCTTTTATTTCCTTTTCTCATCTGATTGCTGTGGTTAGGACTTCCAATAGTATGTTGAACAAAGGTGGTGAAAGTGGACAATCTCATCTTTTTCCTGATCTTAGTGTGAAAGATTTTAGTTTCTGCCTATTGAGTATAATATTGGCTGTAGGTCTCTTGCATATGGCTTTAATTAGGTTGAGGTATGCTCCCTGTATTCCCAGTTTGCTGAGTATTTTATTCATAAATGAGTGCTATATATTATCAAATGCTTTTTGGGCATCTATTGATATGATCATGTGATTTTTTTCTCTGCTTTTGTTTATGTCATATTATGTTTATTGATTTGTGAATATTGTACCACCCTTGCATCCCTGGGATGAATCCCACTTGGTCATGGTGTATGATCTTTTTAATGTATTGCTGGATGCAGTTTGATAATATTTTGTTGAGGATTTTAGCATATATGTTCATCAGCGATATTGGCCTGAAGTTCTCTTTCTTTGTTATGTCTTTACCTGGTTTTGGGATTAGGATGATGCTGGCTCATAGAAAGAGTTTGGGAGTCTTCCATCCTCTTGGATTTTTTGGAATAGTCTGTGTAGAATAGGGGTTAGCCCTTCCTTAAATGCTTTGTAGTATTCTCCTGTGAAACCATCCTGTCCAGGGATTTTGTGTGTTGGGAGTTTTTTGATCATTGCTTCAATTTGGCCAGCTGTTATTGTTCTGTTCAGGCTTTCTGCTTCTTCTTCATTGAGTTTTGGGAGATTATATTTTTCTAGAGATTTGTCCATCTCACCTAGGTTTTCAAATTTCTTGGCATATAGTCCTTCTTCTTAGTAATTTTTTACAGTCCTTTGTTTTTCTGTGGTATCAGTTGTAATCTCTCCTCTTTCATTTCTGATTATTTTTATTTGGGTCTTCTGTTTTTTTTTTTTTTTTTCTTGATGAATCTGCTTAAAGGCTTGTTGATTTTGTTTATCTTTTCAAAGAACCAGCTCCTGGATTTATTGATCCTTAGAATTGTGCTTTTAGTCTCTATGTCATTTAATTCTGCTCTTATCTTGGTTATTTCCTTCCTTCTACTTGCTCTGGGCGGTCTTTGTTGTTGTTCTTTGAGTTCTTGTTGGTGTAGGGTTAGGTTGTTTATTCTAAATGTTTCTATCTTTTTTAGGTAGGCCTGAATCACTATGAACTTCCCTCTCAGGACTGCTTTGGCTGTGTCCCATAAGTTTTGGGTTGCTATGAGTTCATTTTCATTTGTTTCCAGAAACTTTTTGATTTCTCCTTGATCTCATTCTTGACCCATTCATTGTTTAATAGCATGCTGTTTAATCTCCATGATTTTGATTGTTTTGGGTTTTTTTCCCTTGGGGTTGGTTTCTAGTTTCAATCCCTTGTGGTCAGAGAAAATGCTTAATATGATTTCAATTTTCTTGAATTTGTTGAGGCTTGTTTTGTGCCCTATCATGTGGTCTATCTTTGAAAATGTTCCATGTGCATTTTAAAATAATGTGTACTTTGCTTTTTTGGGATGAAAGGCTCTCTCTATATATCAGTTAAGTCCATTTGATCTAGGACATTGTTCAATGCCACACTATCTTTGTTGATATTTTGTTTGGAAGATCTATCCATTTTTGACTGTGGGGTGTTAAAATCCCCTACTATAATTGTGTTGCTGTCAATATCTTTCTTTGTGTCCTCCAAGATTTTCTTCATGTATTTGGGTGCTCCTATCTTGGATGCATATATATTTACAATATTTATGTCTTTGTGATGGATTTTTCCCTTGAGTATTATGAAGTGACTTTCTGGGTCTCTTTTTATGACTCTTTTTGAAGCCTATTTTGTCTAATGTGAGTATTGCTACCCCAGCTTTTTTTCCTGTTCCTTTGCTTGGAATATTTGTTTTCAGTCCTTCATTTTCAGTCTGTGTAGGTCTTCTGTCCTGAGGTGGGTTTCTTGTAGACAACATATATGTGGTCATACTTTCTTATCCATTCAGCTATTCTATGCCTTTTGATTAAGAATTTAATCTATTTATGTTTCAGGTTATTATTGACAGATACTTATTCATTGCCATTTTTTTGTTCCTGTGTTCCTCTCTCTCTCACTCTTTTTCTTTCTTTTCTTGTAGCAGTCCTTTTAGCATCTCTTGCAGAGCTGGTTTGATGGATGTGTATTCTTTGAGGCTTCTTTTGTCTGGGAAGCTCCTTATTTGGCCTTCCACTTTAATTGAGAGCCTTGCTGGATAGAGTAGTCTGGGTTGTAGGCTTTGGTTTTCATTACTTGAAATATTTCTTGCCATTCCCTTTGGGCTTAGAGTGTTTCCATTGAAAAGTCAGTGGGTAGCCTTAATGGGGCTTCTTGTATGATACTTCTTGTTTCTCCCTTGCTGCCTTTAAGATCCTCTCTTTGTCTTGGAATTTGCCATTTTAATTATGATGTGTCTTAAAGTGGGCCTCTTTGGTTTCCTCTTGATTGGGACCCTCTTTGTGTTTCCTGGACTTGTGCGAATTTTTCTCTCATCATATTAGGGAAGTTTTCCATCATTACCTTTTCAAACTGATTTTCTAACCCTTGCTCTTCTTCTTCTCCTTCTGGTATCCCTATTATTTGGATATTATTATGTTTCATGTTGCCTTGCCATTCCCCTACCATCTCTTCATTCTTTCTAAGTTTCTTTTCCTTTTTTTGCTCTTTCTGGGTGTTTTTTGTTTCTGCCTTGTCCTAATTCAACCCTCTGATTCAACCCTCTGCTTCATCCAACCTGCTTATAATTTCTTCTAGTGTGTTTTTTACATAAGAGATTTTATTGTTCATTTCTTCCTGGATTTTGTCTATCATTTCTATTTCATTTTTTCCTACTGTTGTAGTTCTCATTCAGTTCCATGTAGTTGTCTGTGAGTTCCTTGAGTATCATTATAACCATTATTTTGAATTCTATATCCAATAGTTCGCTTATCTCCATTTCATTTAGTGGGAAGTCTTCCATTCCTTTTAATTGCATGTTCTTTTTTTCATGTACCTATTTTAGGTGACTCTTTTTGTTTGCTTCTGCACTTCCTGATGTTTCATTTTGCTAGCTGTCTTTGTAGGGTGAACTTCTATAGTAGGAATTCTATGAGGGTCAGTGGTGTAGACTCTTTCATCTCCTTGTCTGGATGCTCTAGCTTTGCCCTTACTTCTGTGTATGTGGGCTCTCTTGATGTACTTGGGTTTTTACTTTAGTGGTTCCTTTGTTGGTGGTTTCTCTCCTCCAGCAGTATACATCAGTATAAACAGATGTATAGTCTTGTGTGTGATCAGTGGCAGGGGCTAGGCAAAATGGATTAAGTCAGTGGGCGAGTATTTTATGAGATTTAAAGTACCAGCAAATAGAGAAGAGATAGGAAATTCTTTATAAGTATAGCATTAACTATGATATATCACCCAAACAGCCACTTTTTATAAAAGGTGAAAGCGAGATAAGACTCTTGTTAGAGGGGAGGATGATTGTGAGCTGAATCCAGAAACAGAGCACTTGTGCAAGGTTAGATGATGAGATATAGTGAGAGTAAAGGATAGAAAGTAGGCATAGTGTGAGGCAGAATAGAGTTAACCACAACAATAATAATGCTCAGGCATAGTGGGTAAGGTCATGGAGGGTTCTGTGTAGTATGTACAATTGTATGGAACAACAACTATTAGCAATAGTACTGGAGCAACAATAATATGACAAGAAATATATGATTTGGTTAACTAGAATAGAAAGTACACAATCAAGAGTAGTGTGTTATTGGAACATGAGTGAAGTGAAAGAAGGAAAATTAAAATACAATAAAGAGAGATTATGGAAAACTAGTCAAATGATACAATTAAACAGAGAAATAAAATGGGGAAAACTAAACATTAGGAAGAGAAAAAAATACTAACAAAATAAAAGTTGTAAAAATAATGAAAAAATTGTAATAATACACATAAGTAATAAAATGCAAGCTGTATGGGATAGCAAAGTGACATTTCTCTCATTTTCTCTGTTTTGGGGATTAGCCTTGTGCTTCCCCTTTGGATCTGTCTGTGGACCCTTGCTAACTCCACACCTTATTGTCTTACTTGGGGGAAGAAAAAAAAAAGAAAAAAAGAGAGGAAACCAAAATAAGCCTCCTGCTGACTTTAAACCAGTTCAGTGAGTTCTGCTGGTCTTCCTAGATGCCACAGGAAGAGGCAGGCTGGGCTTTGCTTTTTTCCCTTCCTATGGTTTTGGGAGGATGGGGACCAGGTCTGGGCCACAATATTCACAGTTGCCTAGCCTTCAGCCCAGGTTCTCTGTGAACTGCCAGGGTCAAATCAGTGTCTGAGCATGCAGTGTGAGTCAAGCTCAGGTGCACTGTTTCACTCAGCCACTCAGCCTCTGGTCATGCAGCTCAAATCACCCTTGGGGCAAGCTGGCTGCTGAGAGATTTCCTTACAAAGCATCTGCCTGCTGTTCTTAACAAGTGCATGGTTTTTCAAATAGCCCAACTTCCCAACTAGTCCAGAGATTATCTGAGTCAGGGTTGGACACAGCCTAACTCCTCCCTTCTCCAGGTGTCACCTAGCACCCCAATTTCTCTGGTGACAGTGTCCACAGTCCCAGTGGATGTGTACCGCCTCTATGTGTCTCCCACTTAGTCTCTATTTCCCTCAGCGACTTCCAGTACTGAGGTCCCTCCTGGTGCTGGACTGTCCTTTCTGCTCTGATAGGGGAGGGAGGTGATGATCTATCTCTTCTCCCTGTATTGTGTGGCAGGTGCCAGGCCAGGGATCATAGACGTCTAGGTCCCTGTGCAGATCCTAGGGATATTACCGTCCTGGCTCGATCTCCTCACTGTCTGTTTTTCAATGACCTCTAAGATTTTTGGCCTCTAAACTTCATATAAGCTGGGATTCCATTGGTTGTTTACTCTGTTCCTCAGAAGATCAGCTAGGTGTTCCAGCTGAACACAGGAAGAACTGGACTCTGCTCCCAGCTACCTTGCTGCTATCTTCCAGGATCCATATTTTTAAGGATTTTTCTGACAGGAAACTTTGAAGGTAGATGACTGAAAGAAGGAGAGGATAATGGAAAATAAGAAATGCTGTGGGACAAAGATGCCAAATGCACCCAACGTACTATTCTATAAGTTTGTTACTGGCTGGCAATACATACCTAAGCTTACCTGGAGATATGATTCTTCTCCTGTGTGATCAGCTAGGGTACAAGAGCCTCATTAGGGGTAAGACATCAATATATGATTGTAGAATTAGTTAACTAATTAAGACATTCTTATCTTCTCTGAAAGTTCTTACATTCCATAAAGAAACTAATATTGGGGATGTCTTTCTTCTGTCCCTTTTCCCTGCCTTACTTCTTTATTAGAGCAGAGGTGATTATGAGGTCCAGATCTTGTTATTATTTTTAAGAATGGGGGAAGGTCAATAAAGCAGTTGATACAGCAATATGGCCTTGTGTATTTTCCATCAGGGAATTATTTATGTTTCTGTGGATTCATTTTGGTGTAACTTTATATACTCATAGTCTGGAGACGAATCAGCTCTGAAGTTTGGAATGTTTAAATTCCATGATGGTTTTTTTAAGAAGACGGACAAAGAGTGTGCCTGCATATCAATTCATATTTGCAGGCAAAGGCAGAGGAGAATGTAGCCTATGCATCAGTCGTGCTGTCACTTAGGTGGCTCATTTGCTCTGATAATGGCTCTTATTACTCCCTCGCACATATTTGTCAGGCAATGAAAACATTCCTCTCTCATTAGGGACCTGAACAATGTTGGACAAGAAATGCCTCCAGCTATCTTTCAACACTCTATCACAGCCAGACCGTCCAGTAAAAACCTTTAAAAATGCACTCCATCTACTTCATATACAAAGTGCCCACAGCCAAATTATGATGTTTATGACTGCGGTGATGCTGGAGCACTACTGAGAAGGAAAGTTCTCCATTGCCAAATCTATTCTGAATATTTCAAGTAAATAGACATTTTATTCCTGTGATGTCTCTTGGTCTGCCTGTTTTCAATACAGAAAGATATATTTTATTTTTTATTACTAAAGGCTAATAGTTGTGATGGGTCAGATATGGAAATGGAGAGTTCTAAATGTCATCTGAATAACTTTTCTCCAATTTCATGAAGAGACCTGGTTTTGACCTCCTATTCTCATCACAACTCCTTTGGGACAGGACATGCATTTGTCTTGTCCTTATCTTGGCCTTATTGTTAGTCCTTTATTCCTGCCCTCTCTAGTTACTCAGAGGTCTTTCTAGTGGCTCGTGTTTCAATGAAGTTGTGCCTTACTCCAAACATATCTTCCTTCAATGGCACAATAAATTATTCAATAAAAAGAGTTTTAGCATAAGCTTATTAAAACTTCACATCTCATATTCTAACCTTTGTACTTTCACTCTGCATCTGCTTCTTCACCAGTCTTCTCCCTCTCAGTCAATGGCACCTTCATCAAGAATGAATATGGATGTCATCCTTGATATCTCTATGTTCCACACTCCTCACATCTGACCATCAAGTCAAGCTAATAATAATTTTAAAATATCTCTTAAATATAAACTTTTCTTTATTTACATTGCTCTGTTTCAAGATAACTCTTCTTCCAACTGGACTAATACAATGGCCTCTTACTGAGTTAATATCTATATCTAATAATGGAGAATTTACTAAAACAATATAAATATTTATATTTCAACAGTAAGTAGTTGGAAAATATAGTTTAAAAAATTATCCAGAATAAACTTAATGACAAATGTTTATGCTTTGGCATAAATTAAACCTCAAAGTCTTGTTGGAATATTGAAAGTGTATAAGAAATACTGAGCAAATGCAGACCTGTGACATTCTTTTAATGTGATAAATATTTATTTGCTCTTTTTTATTTCTAGTTCAACCCTAATTAAAATGTCATGAAGATGAACTTCTAGATTTCATAAGAAATATGTCAAATAGGGCAGAATCAGCTCTACATGCAAGTGAATGCTGGCTAAAATAAACCAAAAATAATTGGAAATGTAACCAAGCTCAAAGCCAAGAGAGAGAAAACATTTTGAGACAAAAACAAAGAAAACATCCAACACTAGTGGTGTGATCGGGGCTTTTGCCAAAATCCCCTATGGGTTATTGAAAACAAGGAGATCTTAGCAGCTTGGTTCTGTGATTTTAGATATCCACACAAGGAGAAATGTTTAGCCATAGATCTCAAATGCCTATGGAAGTAGTACTAAGTTTCTTGCCTAAAGCCTGATTCATCAAGGGCTGCCCCATCCCTGAGATCGACACCAGAAAAGCTCCTCCACAACCTCTAGGAAGCAGCAAGAAATCTTACCTTTTGTTTTCTTTTCCATGGTGGGAAAATACCTTTGAAAAGTGAAAACTTAATGATTATGTCAGATGCATGTGAAGAGTCGAGAGAATAAAAACCAGTGAAATACGTGGGAATTGTGGTATTAACCAAGGAACTGCTGTGTCAGACATTTCCATAGTCAAAAGCATAATTTGACTTCCCAGAAAAAGAGAAAAACAGATGTTCAGATAGTGAAAGTGTTCAAATCACACAGAATCATCTAATGGAGGAGAGTCACAGATCTAGTAAGTAGAACAATTGAGATGTCTAGTACTAGAAATAAAATCATCTGAAAGAAAGTGTACAATAAGTTTATTTAAACTATTCTAAGAGATACAGAATAGAAGTCATAAGATAGAAACCAAAAAGATATAAAAAGAATTGGAAAGCTTGAAACGTCTATATATTAAACAGTTTATATGTTAAAAATATTCTGAATGCAAAATTTTAGCAGAAAACTAGACAGAGCTGAAAAGAGAATTGATGAAGTGGACAATAAGTCTGAGGAAATCATTTAAGATACATCACTGGGAGCAAAGGTTATGGAAAACATTAAAATATTAGTTAAAGTTATGGAAACCAGAATGAGAGCTAGTATATGTCTAGTAGGAAAGTTTGTGTAATTATCTTGAGCATTTTTTAGAATTTTAAATGTAATTCTGAAGAACTGGAAGCTGGATTGATTCAGGCATGACTTTATGTGATAGAAGAATAATTGGGAAAAATACTTGAATATATTGATAAAATAGCATCATGCATAATGAAATGCAGAATCTAACCTGAATTCAGACAGAAGTGGACATAGCAGTGGGTCCAAAGAAAAGAAATAAGACATCAAATGATTGGTGGTTTTGGCAAATAGCTTTTCTTTTTATAGATCCTGGTCTACTTTCATGGAGGTTGACCCAGTACAGACTTGGACAGTTACAATGATAGTTCTAGAAGATATATCAATTTTTAAAAATATTTTATTTATTTATTTTTTAGAAAGAAAGGAAGAGAGGGAGAGAAACATCAATGTGTGGTTGCCTCTCATACACCCCCTCAAATGGGGACCTGGCCCACAACCCAGGCATATCCCATGACTGGGAGTTGAACCAGAGACCCTTTGGTTTGGAGGCCAGTGCTCAGTCTACTCAGCTATACCAGCCAGGGCAAAAAGATATATTAATTTATCAGCACAGAAACCAGTATTAAATACTAATACCTCCACATCCCACCCAGAGTAGTCCTGAAGTCTTCAGAGGAGATAACACCATTTTTCCTAAGAGTATTGTTGTGGTTTACTGGCTGTTCATATCCTCAGATTATTAGAAATCCAAAATATTTACAGCTTCCTAGACTATAAACACAAGACAAATGACAGAGATAAAATGAGAAATGAGTGTACCTTTGGCAGGTGTCACCAATAGCATCTTCTCAAATATTTAGAGAAAGCGTTGCCACATGATTATCAATACTTCCTATATGTGTGACAGTGTTATATATGAAAGCTAAATCTGAAATATTGGAGTATTAACAATATCTCAATATAGGAACATAATATAAAGTTATTTACACCATTAAGGGCTGGGCAGCAATATTATTCTCTAAACTTTTTGTAAGTAAGTTTATTTGTCACCTCTGAAGGTAATAATACATCTCAATGTTTTATGGGTCAGATTCTCCTGAAATATGCCCTTGGAAGTTTATCTCTCATCTCAACCTCTGTCCCATCTTAACACAAAATACCCTATGTCTAGCTTTCTGCCATAAAGCACAGCATCAGTGTGCCAGGGGCTTCTAGCTTTAACAGCATGGCCTGGTTGGAGACAGAAGGAAAAAAAGAGCTGGAACATAACAATACACTAATCAGTGATCAAGCAGTATCCATGTTTTATTCTTTGTTTCTTAGATCCAAAGTGCAAAGGGAAAAAGAAAAAATCAAACTGCATTTGTTTTATTAAAAAATGGTAATATTAATGGCAGAAGAAGGAAAATAGAATGTGTGCCCTGGACTATCCTCAGTACTAAAATGAATAAAATAATTGCATTTTTTGTCTAAGTCATCTTCAAGCATAACTTTACATCTAATTTTAAGGTATTGTTAATGAGCAAGAGTGAGGACTCAGCTTCCTGTGGTCTACAGTAAACAAGAAATCTTAAATGCGGTCCTCCTTATACTCAAATCTATGTAAGCTACCATCATCAATATGCAGTTACTCTCGTACAGATGGGTTTGATGCAACACTTTCAATCCTTGGCTCTGGTTTTACAAATGTCCTGGTTCAGAAGTGGACCCCTTGAATGCAATCAGCTCTTTAGGGAATTAGGTTTTCTGAGCTTTGCCTTCCCCATATACTACCTATCTGGTGGGAGTAGTCTCCTTTTCTTATCCAGTAGGAGAAGTCAACCTTGTAATAAAATCAAGTCAATATATGTTCACACTAGGACTTATATCTTGCCAGTATGCATAAAAGGACACTACCCCCTGCCCTGGGTTTTTGATGTAGATCTCTGAAAGAAATACAGTTAATGGGAATTTGGATTTACAGGAAACTCTAAGTAAGGATGAGTAAGGAAGTTGATGGACACCAGCTTTGTGATTATGGCTTCATCACTTGACAGTCACAGAGATGATTTTTGAGTTCCCACATGATCATAGTGCACATTACAATTTTTTTCCTATAATCTGGAATCAGCTCAGAAAACTTGTTAATTGCTTAAGCTCTTTCAGGCTTGTTTGGAGAGAAAATTACCCTGAAACCTGTTAGCTCACTCCTCTCTCAGCATGGCCAGTTATACAGACCTAGGTATCAGTCACAGAAAAGTTATTTTTTGAGAGGCTATTCAACATTTCATCAATTCCCATCACACCTGGTGTCTTGGAAGTATCCTCCATAATCTTTCTTCCCCCTGAAGCACATATAAACAAATCTAATTTCTTGTTAGACACTAATTGCAAGTGTCACATAAATGTGCCTCTGAAACTTTCTAAAAACATTAGCCATATGTGAAGGTCTTCCCCTAACTGCCTGGTTTTCCTAATTAGAATTATTTTTTTTTACCTCCTGTTGACTGCACTCTACCTATTTTGTAAGTTAAATTCACTAGAGATAAAAATAACTTCAGTATGACTTGAGATTACCACAGTGATACAGTGACGATAATTTAATACAAGCCCTGCAAAAGCATCATTGACATAGATTGTGTGGGGCTGGAAAACCTTCCTCATCTTTGGTATATTTCTGAATTAACTCATACTACATGGTAGTTGAGAAGCATTTTGGAAAACAAATAAACAAATGATATTGGTTAATGTCTATTCATATATAAACATCTCAGGAAGACTTTGAGGGTACGTGAGGATTTTATGAGTCAAAATTTCAACAAAGAACTTTAGAGCAGATGAGAGAGAATATAGGCTGTGAGGAGATTGGTGTGCTAGGGTGAACTCAAATCCTTAAGATTTTTGGAGAATAATGGTTCTACATAGAGATAGGAGGTCTAATTTTAAACTGATTCAGTGAAGTGGAAACTGTAGAATGCTGCCAAACTACTCACTTTAGTACCTTTTCCAGCTACCAAAATATTGGCTGCCAATGACTCAGAGCTGAGTCAGCTTCCTAGGACCTTTACTGGCACCATATATTTCGGGGTGAGTTTCTCTCTGCAAATTGTCCTCAGAAGAAGGTAGCTGCCTTGGTCAAGGTTTTATTCTGATCTCTTTGGGATTGGCTGAGGCCTCTGTTGCCACACATCATGGGTTATTTTCTCCATTTAATTACTCTTCCTTCACTTCCTTACAGATGATAAAGGATGAAGAGATCACAGTACCTAATAGACAACCTGCACCAAATTCTGGACCAGAAATAGGGACATCATTGCTGGTATTCTGAAGTTATGCTGATGATATTTTTATAGCAGATATTTAGTCATTTACTTGAGAAAAGGGAACACTCAGAGAGTTCAAGAATTCCTAGACATAGGGTCTCAGCTGGCATTGATACCTGGGCATACAAAGTGTCCTCATGATCCCCTGGTCAGCATTAGAACATATGTTGGCCAGGTGATAGATAAAGTTCTGGCCCTAAGTCTGTCAAAGAATGTTTCTACTAGGGACCATGGACTAGTGGTCATTACCTTGTCCCTGAGTGTAAAATTGGAATGAAAGCACATTATAGTTGGTAGAACAAACCAACTTGGTTTCTTGGCCTATGGAGTAAGAGTTACCATAGTAGGCAAGGCCAAGTCAAAGTAGTTCAGCTTTTTCCAATGTCTAGTTCTAGCTTTTCCTCCTCTCTTTCAGAGAATGGTATGCCGGTGTTTAAGAATGGAATCTCCAGAAGAGAAAAAGCTATTATTTGTTGCAGTTGCCAATTTCAAAGCTGAAGATCCCACCATGACTAATTTAAAAGTACCAAACTGACATTATTGAACCCAGAGTTGGGAAGAGATGGATATAATTCCTTCTTACAAGTTGGTGAAAATTGGTTCCAGCACACTACTGTGCAGGTGTTGTACTTAGTATACTTCTCAATAAATCTCTACTATGAAAATATTATCTATCTCAGAGTCAGTTTCTGGAAAAACCTATCAGAAGTATCCAGCCATTTCTTATTATGCATATAATCTGATCTGGTAGGATATATAGAAATACAAACATCTTAGGGTCCAAGACAACATAATGTAGGATCTAATCTTAAGGACTTCATGCAAGGCAGGAATGATCACTTCCTCACTTATTTTTTGTGGAATGACAAGCAGAAATCCTGAATGAAGCAGCCGTGCACTGATGCTATGGATTGTGTGGAGGAACGTACCATGCCTGGCAGATATCTTAGCAAAGTAGTAGATGATGAGTCTGGAGCAAGGTTGAATGGTGACCTGAGCCAGAAGTGGGGCATTGGAGCTGCAAGATTACATAGATACAGAGTGCTGTGGTGTTATAGGCAGTGGCATGAGATACTGGATGAAAAAATTCAGTGTTGATGTCTGGGGGCTTTGTATTCTACCATGATGCTAGTAACTGTATTCAAGTTTCGTATATGTATTTATATTTGTATAAATATATATAAATATATATATATATGAGAATGATACTATCATTCTCGAAACAACACTGAAAGGTAGGTGAAATTATTTTTATTTTTTAGATTTAAAATGGAGGTTACATAACTTGATTAAGAACATTTATTAAATGTATGTCACTGAGTCTAAGCTGGAATTTATTGCAAATATATCTGGTTCCACATGACATCCTCTCTTATTCTTCCCCTGCTACCAATGTTTATAGCTGCACCATGGACATAAGAATTGTGAAAACTAAAACATACATTGGGAAGAATAATGTCATTTCAGTTGACAAGAGAATTGGTGAACACTGGTTTGCTTTTTAGAAGTCTGGAGCATCTCCTAAAGAGACAAGGTAAGTAAAAATTAAAATTCATGTAATGTGAAAGATGAAGAGATATATCATCAAAGTTCATAAGTCATGATAAGTACTCACAAATTTTCACAAACAGGAGGAGTCCCAGATGATTTTTAAAGGAACTTTAAAAATGCTTTTTTAAGGTCTTATGCTTTTTAAAGGAACACACAACTTATGACAGTGAAGTTACATACTTCTCTACTACGAGAATAGGTGTTGCTCTGGTTGGGTGGCTCAATTAGTTGGAGCATCATCCCATGCACCAAAAAGTTACAGGTTTGATCCCTGGTCAGGGCACATACCTAGGTTTTGGGTTCAATCACTGATCAGGGCACAGCCAGGATGTGTGTGGGAGGCAACCGGGTACTCTCTCACATTGATCCCTCTCTTCCCCCTCTCTCCCTCCCTCTTTTTCTAAAAATCAATAAGCATATCCATTTAACTGATCACATGACCCTACACAAGTTCGTAAACCTCTTGAGCACCTCCAATTTCCTCATGTTGATGATGAAGCTAATGATGCTTTCTTCAGAGAACTAGCAACATTTTCCTCCCAGTTTTTATAACAAAATAGGTGCTCAAAGACTCAGCTTTGAAGCTCTTTTTTAAACCAAATAAATATACAATAAATGTATTAACCTGTTGATCAAAGAGGAGAAGAAATCTCTCTCTCGGTGTGCCAGTAGGTTGTCCAATTTTTAGCAGATAATTATTCATAGCATTGTTTAATGATTCTTTGTATATCTGTGATATTGGTTGCAAAATTGTGCAATCTTTAGATCATAAATGGAAGTCACTGAAGTTAAGACAATCTACCTTACTGATGTTTTTTGTTTGTTTGTTTGCTGCTATCCCAATACAGATAATAATCTCCACCAAAGATGTTTTTGAAAGGAAGATGTTACTGAGTTATTTCATTAACTCAGAAAGAATAGGCAATACAGCAGTTAGACAGTGATATCCATCATTCCTTCACACTCAATTGTTCGTGGATTCCTTCATACTCAATTATTTCCTTAATGCCTTCCACATGTACCACAGTAGTTGACACAAATAGGACTGCTTGCCTTGCCATTTTTCTGCTATATCTCATTTTTGTTGGAGAAACTCTTCCTTACTCCAATATTGATCTTTTACAGAAACATCTAGATTCATGCCTTGCTGACTACAGTTTTGCAAGATGCAGGTACCTAATTAAATTGGGTGAATAATAACATTCCTCGGTTAGAGTAAGTGGTGCAGAGATGGAGGAGTAAATGACTTCAACCTGGACCTTCAAAGTCATCATTTTTTTTCAAGATGGAACTGGAAGTGAAAAGCCCTTTACTTACTGATGGCAAAATTTGAGCCACATATTGCTATAATTTCAGCTATGTTAGCAAGTAAATCTGGAAAAAAGTCACTAAGAAGAGAAAAAATGTGTGTGTGTGTGAGAGAGAGAGAGAGAGAGGTGGGGGAAAGATCTGATTGTTTTCATGTCTCTGTTTTTTGCTGTAACATGTACAACTAGTTCCTGAGAGCTAAACTCTTGCTCTTGCTCCCTTTTGGCTATTAGTCAATATACTCTTTCATTCTTGCCTCAATGAAGTGAATTTAGGTTTATTTTACTTGTAAATGAAAGAAACTTGAAAAACATGCCCTATGTTCTATAAACCCACTTGTTAAAAAGTAAGCAGAATTTTATTATATAAATACTGTCCAATTCCACCCAAGGATAGCAGAAAGTATCTTTTTTTAAACTTGATTTTAAAGGATAACATTATTTTACTTTGATCTCACAGAGAATTGAAATTCACTAAGCTGTCTACTCTTGTGGGAAAAATACAAAAAAATTGAAAATCATTTGTATTTTACTTGAATAAAGATTCAATAATGGTAAAAAATATTAAATAGTCTCTAACTGTAATAGTGTCTAAAAATATCTGTAGTCTCATGTTAGACTTTAGTCCTACATAATTTTCAGAAACAACAACATTTTCTTCAAAATAAAAAAAGAAAAAACAATCAGAGAGAATGAAGAAAAGTAAGTTTAAATGTCTGAACTTTCCTTGATAATTATTTAAACCTTTATAAAGTTTAGATATAGAAAATATATTTTAATGCATAAGTAAAGACATTTCACTCTTTTGCACAGGGTCCGGGGAGTGCAACAGTGGAAGAGCCAGTGTTCATCAAGATTCTAAATAATCTTGGGTTTAATTTTTTTAATTTTTTATTGTTGTTCAATTACAGTTTTCCCAATATTTTCCCCCATTATTCTCCCCTGCTCTACCCACCCCACCACCCACATTTAATCCTCCCCACTCCCCATTTTCTTTGCCTATGGGTCCTTTATACACGTTCCTTGATTAGACCCTCCCCCTTCTTTCTCTCATTATCCCCCTCTCCCTTCCCCTCTGGTCACTGTCAGTTTATTCCTTATTTCCATGTCTCTGGTTCTATTTTGCTTGTTGGTTTGTTTTGTCGATTAGATTCTACTTATAGGTGAGATGATATGGTATCTGTCTTTCACTATCTGGCTTATTTCATTTAGCATAATGCTCTACAGTTCCATCCATGCTGTCTCAAAGGGTAGGAGTTCCTTCTTTCTTTCTGCTGCATAGTATTCCATTGCATAAATGTATCACAGTTTTTTGGTCCACTCATTTACTGATGGGCACTTAAGCTGCTTCCAGCACTTGGCTATTGTAAATAATGCTACTATGAACATTGGGGTGCATAGGTTCTTTTGAATTGGTGTTTCAAGATTCTTAGGGTATAATCCCAGTGGTGAGAGCACTGGGTCAAAAGACAGTTACATTTTTAGGTTTTTGTGGAAATTCCCTGCTGTTTTCCATAGCAGCTGCACCAGTCTGCATTCCCACCAATAGTGTACTAGGGTTCCCTTTTCTCCACATCCTCCCTGGGATGACATCTTTATCTTGGAGGGGATAGCTAATCCATGCTAAGCAAATTGATAATAGACCTTTTTATAAAATAGAACATAAATAGATTAATTACTATTTGGAGAAATAGCAGCCTAGAATAGCTATATTTGTTGATCAATGCATTTTCTTTGCATTAAGAACAATCATTTAAGAAACAAATCAATGTCAGATGACAGTGTCTGGTCAGTAGAAGCACAAAATAAACATAGCAAGATGGTTTTATATCATTTGTGTACTATAAATTATAATTCATATAATTATAATGAATTAGAATAGTCTAATAGCCAGAGTACTTCTCCCCTGATCAGTTTGTTGGAACATAGACATTCTTCAGTATCTACTTGCAAATACTCTTTTTATTACCCAATTCAATGGCATCATATTCAGTATTGTAGCTTATGCTTCATTAATTACATTTTAAAATAGCAATTTCCCCAATGAATTGAAAGTTAGTATAACCCTTCAGCATTATGTTTAAAGTCATATTTTAAGACGTTTTCTTATGGAAAGATAGTTTCATATGAATAGTCCCATACATATATAGAAATCTTGTGATCTTCTAATCAAAGATTAAATAAAATGGTGATTTGAACACAGGAGACAGTCTAAATATAATATGTTATTTATTTACTACACTATTTCATTATCTAAGAATCTTATAGACTGAATCTTGTATTTACTTGAAAGATCATTTTCCCCTTTATTTTCCTCACTGTATTAACTATCACCATGAAATAGATAATAAATATAAAGAAGAACATCGACAAAGCTAAATGTGCAGTAGCCCACCTAACCTGGAAAATGCTTACTCGTGAATTTTCATTAATTCATATTTCAATGGATCTCCTGTTCTATGAAAGCAGTTAGTTTTTCATGTTGTGACATCTGCAAAAATGAATCTTACTTTTCTTGCACAGAAACAGAGATGAGTGTTATACTGACATTCACAACAAAAAATATTTGAATTTGAATAGTTACTGTAAAATCCCATACCATTAACCTTTCTGATTAAAATGGTAATTTTCCCCCTAAAGAGTCAATACTAACAATATACTTTTCCATAAGCATATAAGTGTAGTTATAAAATGAACATATTGTTTAGAATACATCTAGCAAAACTGCCTGTATAGGCAGAATCCAAGTCCATGGGCCATTTATAGGAGTCTCTGAATATCTCTCTTTAAGTGCTATGGCTTTATTCTTCTGAGCCTAATACAGAAGAGGCCAGATTCAAGCCTTGGGTCCTTCTGTCACAGTGCTTCTGTGCTCCCACTATTGGAGTGCAATAGCATACAATGACATCCACAGTGGCAGTCATTGTACTTCTTCCCAGTCCTACAGCTGTTACCTAGCATCAGCTACCTCAGTGTACCACACATTGTGGAAGCTCAACAGATGAGAAAGTTGTCTTAACTAAATCTAAAAACCAGACTCATTGATCAGGGAAGCTACATGCCAAGGATGCCCTGTCCTGGAAGGTGATACATAGCTGTTTCTTTTCTTCCCCCTTCTATCTGTCTCTCTTTTGTTTTTTCAGAAGACAATAATAGTTAAGTCAGCTTGACAATATTCAGTTGGCCAAAAAAGTCTGTTTAGGTTTTTCAGGAAAATATAAGACACATTTTTCATTTTCACCAATAATGTTATTGATCTGGATATTTTGAGTGTGTCAGCTATCTTCTGCATGGTATAATGTTCATTGTTCTCAATTAATATCTTGATTTGGTCGTTAACAACTTCAACTGGTCTACCCAACTGTGGAGCATCGTCCAGTGAGGAATTTCAAGCAGGAAGCTTTGCCAACCATTTTTGACACATTTGATTGGCCACAGAATTTTCTCCATACACTGCACAAATCTTTTCATTGTGTGTGTGTATGTGTTTAGTTGCATTTTTACCTTTCTTGAAATAATAAAGCAATAATATGGCAAAAA